>PVIU01002793.1:70936-161523 GCA_004026605.1 Ondatra zibethicus | reverse complement strand
CTCTTATACATTGGTAGTTCACAGAGCTGGCTCTTATACATTGGTAGTTCACAGAGCTGACTCTTATACATTGGTAGTTCACAGAGCTGACTCTTATACATTGGCAGTTCACAGAGCTGACTCTTATACATTGGCAGTTCACAGAGCGAGTTGGGAAAGCTTTCCAGATTTTATGTATTTTTTCCTTTCTAGAACTGCCACTGTTTTGGCAGATCAGGATAAGCTCACAGGGAGAACTCATGGCTCAGACACTGTGTACTATGTTGAGTGTGTTCAGAGTTCAGGGAGACTTAATGTCTTGTTCCTGTCTCAGGCAATAGGAGGGGCCAGCATGAGGGGAGAACTCGACATAGCCCCCTTCAGGAGTTCTGGAGGCATGAGCATCACTCCATGTCTTATCTGTGCACACCCAGCATCAAGGGAACTCAGAAAGGTCTTTTTTGTGGGATTATAATGAGCTATGCAAAAAACCAGAGAGCCTGTCACTGATAAAAGTAGGAACAGTGTTGGGAGTTCATGTCTACCTCAATTACAAGCAGTCTTTAAAACTATTACTTTAACACTTCTGATGAGAAGCTAGTTTTAAGACGTGTTTAGATATTTAACATTTCTTGGCAACTCCTTTGCGATTATAAATCATTGACTTTGGTTACATATATTTATTTGGAAACACCAAGAACTATTACTTTCCTTGATGTTGTGGAGCTAAAACTTGTCAGTAAAATCTAGAATCCTTAAATGAATTTAGAAAAGGAGCGACAGACCAAATGGAATCCCAATTAGAGTTCCTGATGTCAACCGTTCTCTTCCATTTGAATCTTTAAGGGAGAAGTGAAAAGCAACATTATCCTTGAGAAATTCGCAGCCTCTAAGCAGCCGTTTTTAATTACAGAAAATGCCTTCAAAATATAATTTGCCATTTTAAAGTTTTGACTGTGAGAATGTCAGTTGTCAGTGGCATAATGAGAGAACAAGCATCCTAAATGAACAACACAAAACCCAAACCCGCTGTTTCTATGTTATGTTGAAAAAACTCATGCTACTTAAACATTAATGGCCAGTTTTCCCATAGTAAAACTTGCCTCTTGAATTTGGGTGTCACTATTAGTCACAAAACACAGATGCTCCCTCAGTTCTTCCTTGAAAACTATGACCACAGTTGATTAGAGTGAGAATTGTTTTAAATGAACCCAAATTGCAGTGTGTTCTTGTAAGTCACCTCCTTGGGAAGTTACTGTATTTACCTTTCTAGACCTGCCCTTTTTCAAAGCTTAAGCTCCTACCTGGACTCTTCTACCCTTGTCCTCTTTTCTTCAGGATTGCATTTAAAAACGCTGTCCTTTTGAGTGTCTTCCAAGGTCATAAATCTTCATCAGCTGAGTCTAGATTTGATTTTTGGGAACAGCCAGAAGTCATCTGGAGTCGAGGCTTGGGTGATAAAATTGTAATAGCATTTTCGGGAAGACAGAAGGAACAAGTAGAGAGCAATGAGATCACTTTTTGTGAGATTTTTGGCTGAATGACTAAGAGGAAAGTTCCTGAATAGGAAGCCTCAGTTTGATATACGTGTTTACTTCAAAACAGTCCTACCATTGGATAATGGCATCTGTGCTTTGGATATAGTTTGTTCATTTATTTTATATTTCTGCTGTTTCCTTGATTTAGTAGCTATGCCTTACAACTGATTGTGAGATGTTATGCTTCTTTTATTTCATGATGTTAGACTTTTTGGAGGTTTTAGTGATATCTTGTTAGACATTTTGGAGGTTTTAGTGATATCTGTATATCACATTTGAAACGTAGCAATCAAAGTGACATAACACAGGAGGAAATGAAATCTTAATGTGTAATTATATAAATTGGTTACTCAATAAGATTTTTCTTTTGTAGTTTAACATTTGAAAATTGGCAGTCAGAGTCTAATACTTATTTTAAACATACTTATATAGCTCTGTATTATCAAATAGCATCTGTCGTACTTCATGCTGTTATCAACCTATATAGTGTTTCAAAAGTATAACCTTTCAAAAGTAAACTCTGATAGCAGTTATTCTGTGCACTAGAATCTTCCGATTTTTGTTAAATACAAGACTAACTACTTAAAGAACATTTTATACTTTAAAGAAGTTCTGTGGTCCTCGTGTCTGTATTTCCTTTGACTCTGTGCTACCTTTGTTTTTGTTGTGTTTTGAAGGCTGTAATTTAGAAACTTCCATTTTACTTGCCCTTTGCTTATCAAAATTTTAATTTTTATTGTGACTTTGTAGGATTTTAATAGAAAGTGGTGATGACATTGAGTTTACTCTGGGAGAAAGGGGGGGGGGGAATGGAAGGAACAAGAAAAAATGGTACAAAAGCTTGAGTATATGCCTCTAGTTCCTAAGGTGGAGCGCTGCTGTTTCTGGTTATTTGTGCTATCTGGTTCATTTCATTCTACTTCGAAAATTAATAAATTAATAAAATTATGCTTTCAATATTACACCTAATACATGCAAAGCGTTGATAGTAATTATTAGCCGTGTGTGTGTGTGTGTATTATATAATGAGCTATTTCATTACACTATTCTCTTGTCTGCTTTTTTTGGAAAAACGTTATCTACACATAAGCAACAATCTTTGCATTTTCTAGTGTTTCAGCATATTAACCTGTGTTGTAAAACATACAGCACATTTCTTGCACATGAGAAAATTTCATTACTACTTAGCAAAAAAAGAATTCCCATTCACATACATTTTTCTGGTAGAAGAGACTACTGATAAAGCTCATTGGCTCATTGTTCCAGGATAGAATAAAAGTCAACACACGCACTCACATATCAAAAGAAAAAAATTAAGCCGGTATAATCTATATGTATTTTCTATAAAATCTAAATGTGTCTTCTCATTAAAAGTCTTACCCAAACACATTATAGGCTACTCATTTATTCCTCGACACATTCACTGTGATAAAATCTGTCAGAGATTTTGTTCAGGAGTCGAGAGGCAAGTATGCATAACAAGAGTCCTGTTACCATGAAACTCAGAATGATATACTGATTTTTACTCTGCCTTTATACTTAATAAAATTGGTGTACAAGACTAATCATTTGGGTAGAAATTTTCTCACATTAATTCTTAATGATCTGTAACAATAAAAGAGTCCATGTTTGCTCTTTCTAGTTATATGCAGCCCCATGTGACAACAGAGCCAACATCCAACCAGATTATCCTTTTATTCAGAGGTCAGGACAAGCACCAAGGGGGTTCCAGCCTGAGTAAACAAAAACCAGTTAATCTCATTCAACAAACAGTTATTGAGAGCCTCTTATGTGCCAACATATTGGTATATAGTTTCCTCAATTCAGGTATGTTCCAAAGGTGTTGAAATAATCATAAATTTCTCTATTGCCTTTGAAAAGTAAATGTATAATGACTAGCTAAAGATTTTCGATATATTGAATTATTCCCTAATGGTTAACTGTGTATATCTTATCTCGGCTAAGTATAGTAATCATCACATGCTTTTGTAGTATTTGATGTAATAATAATGTGTCTAGTCTTTATCCAGCTTATAATTATTAAATGGATGTTTGGACAGTATGTGCATACAGATGGTTCTGTTTATCATTTATAGTAAAAATGTTTATCTGACCTATGTAAATCTGCCCTCTGAAGATTATCCTTCACAGAATTTCTAGTGTTCACAGCATAATTGCTAACTGGTATTTTTGTACATTATTTGAATAATCTCACGGGAAGGGGAAAAAAAGCACATACAGCTAGTTTTGTATTTTTTTTTCTATTTTTCCTTCCCAATACTGATTCAGAAAGTATTATGAACACTTTGTATGCCTAGCCCTAGGAGCTGTCTTGTAAGTAAGTTTGAGTATTTACCTGAGTGACTTTTATTTTTTTATTTTCTTTTTTAAAAAAGTCTTTTATCTTACATTCCAATCCCAGTTCCCTTTCCCTCCTCACCTCCCACTTTCCCCCCAACCTACCCCAATCCATTCCTTAGAGAGGGTAAGGCTTCCCATGGGGAGTCAATAAAGTCTGACACTTGAGGCAGGACCAAGGCCCTCCCCCCTTCATCTAGGCTGTGCAAGGCTCCAAAGAGCCAGTTCATGCGCTAGGGATAAATACTGTTTCCGTTGCCAGTGGCTCCACAAATTGCCCAAGCCAGGGAACTGTCTCCCACATTCAGAGGGCCTAGTTGGGTCCTATGCAGGTTCCCCAGCTGTTAGTCCATAGTCAGTGAGCTCCCATTAGCTGGGCTCAAGACCATGTGGGTTTCACCATCATGGTCTTGATCCCTTTATTCATATTATTGCTCCTCCCTCTCTGTGACTGGATGACTGGACTCCAGGAGCAAGCACTGTGATTTTTCTTTTCTTTCCTAAGTTGGGATTTGCTTGCCTGCCTGTCCTCCCTTCCCCACCCCCCACCCCCCCCCCCTCCCTCTCCCCAGCCTTCTGGGCCTTAAGGAGTCATATAGTGACTCCTTGCTCCTCACAGCGCTGCCATCTTTCTGGCTTACTCTTGAGTTTTCTTTTAATTTTCCTTTTTCTTCTTTTCCATTGTTCTGTTTTCTGTTTATCATGTTTAAAATAAAGAAGCTGGAGTCATATTGAAATTATTTTAACTTTTCATAGGTAGCAGGGGTTCATTTTGGGGAGTGTATGTGTGTGTGAGAGAGAGATGGAGAGAAAATGTGTACCAGTGTAGGAAATTTAATCATTTGTGTTAAATCCATTTACCACTGCTCTTTGGAAAACTATTATTAAAGGATAATTTTACATTTAGATAGTTGTTTTAGTGTTAGGTAGTGTAGACTTAAAATGAGCCTTTAAAACACTTTAAAAATTGAGCCGTCATGATTTTTTAACTGGCTCTTTGGAACCTTAACATTGTTTGGCTCGAGAGAGCCGAACTGGTGCCAGTAGCTGAGGAAACCTCCCAGAGGAAGCTGGCAATTAGAAGTACAGTTTCCATCATTTGGAGATTGCAAACCTAGAAAATGAAAGAAGTCAGCTAACAGACTTACAAAGCAAGAGAATTCACCTAGAGTATCTGACTTTAAAATCAGTGCGGGTTTTTAAGTGGTTACAAGAAATGGAAGCGAAGGAAGCTTAGAGTAGAAAATTTTAGATCACCCGTCTATGAAAATAATTAACATTTGTATTCAAATACAACTAAAATGAATGTTTATTATAGAAAATTTAATAATAGATTTGAAGAAATAACACATATACAAATCCTATGATTTGTAGTAAGTATGGTTTATACTTTGCTATGTATGATTTGTTTTCAACATATATACTTATGCTTGTATAAATATATGTATGTAGATATATTTATATCTCATATATATAAGAGATAGATAACTTGGGTTTGTATTCTAATCCCAAAGTATTTTAAAGTCTTTTATTATTGTAGTACATTGTGAATATCTTTCCATATTATTAATATTCTTTTATGGTATATTTTAATGTGTGTATATTGGATATTTGACTACTTCTTTCTATTTTAGAATGTTCTAATAGTTTTTATTTTTTTTCAGAATTATTGAAATTCCAAGGAAAATACTGTCTTTGGCTAAATCTTACTTGATATCCCTAATTAATCTCCCATTTTAAACACATTTCCAGTAGTAAAATTTTTGGTTGAAAGAGTATATTTGATATATTTATTATTCATATAGACAAATATATAAATGGACATTTTCATACTTGTCTATACAGAAAGTTTATATTAGTTTATATTCCTGTTAGCAGTGTGGGAGGGAGTATGCCTACTTCCTTACCTTCCTTTCCACATTGGGCATTATAACTTGTGTCATTATTTATCTATTTGAAAAGAAAGATCTCATCTTCATTTCTGGCTATTATGAGAGAGAAGCAGCACATACTGCTAACTTGAATTGCTTATTCATAGTCTCTTTTACTTATTTTTTCATTTGTTTTTTGTTTTTATGAGACAGGGTTTCTCTGTGTAACAGCCTTAGCTGTCTGGAACTTGCTCTGTACACCAGACTGGCCTTGAACTCACAGAGCTCTTCCTGCCCCTGCCTCCTAAGTGCTAGGATTAAAGATGTTCATCACCACTTCTCGGCTTTACTTTATTGTTTTTAGATGTTTTTATCAGCCTCTTCCTCTTCACATTTGTGAGTTTGACTTGATAGATGTCATATCAGCCACATTTTTCTTTTATTCTAATTATATGCTTGGAAGGATTTATTTCTATATAAGATTTGTCACTGTTTTATTTTCAGATTACAATTTAATTATTATTGTTTCATTTTATGTGTATGCGTGCTTTGCCTGTATGTATGTTGCACTGTATGTGTACAGTGCCTATGGAAGTAAGAAGATGGTGTCAGATCCCTTGGCACTGTAGTTGCAGATGGTTTTGAGCCACAAATCAGTGTTAGAAATTGAACCTGGGTCCTCAGAAGAGCAGTCAGTGCTCAGTGCCTGTGGGGCTGCCTCTCTGACCCCATATTTTCAGATTTCTAACAATGTAATTTTTACTCAGTCCTGTGCTTTTGTGTTTATTTTAGCATATGGTATCTCACCAGGTGTTTGTACAAATTTTGCCAGCATCAGATTTTTAAATAAAATAATTTATCCATTCTGTTTAGATTTGTTTTTTATCATTTTACTTAATATAGACTTTATATAGAATTAAGGCTGTTTCTGGTTTTAAAATCTGTTCAGTTGGCACAGTTGCCAGCTCTTTGACCATCATTTCACTATTAATTATTGTAGACTTAAAATTTTTTAAAATATCTGTCAAGGCAGTTCTCCAAACAAAATTGTTTTGCTAGTATGATTTAGGTGTTCAGAATGAACACTATTCTCTCTTCAGTGATCTTTAAATACTCAAGTCCCTTGTGTTTCCTCCACGATTTAAGAGACCCTTTAGGCAGTGTCTAGAATGTATATACAAGTTGAATCTTTGATCTTTTAGCGTTTAGATAGCCTGGGTGGGATTTTTTTTATAGGATCTATTCATACTTATTCTGTCTTCCTCTTTTTGTGGTGGTGAGGTTGGCATTGTTTGGTAGAGTCCCTTTCTCTTGGTTTGTAGTTCTCGCCTTTATTATTTATGAATGGTTGGATCTTTTGTAACGAGTGAAGTTCTTGCAGCCAATCAGATGTCTTCTTGTAGACCACACATGGTTTGGACTCTGTGCTTTCTTAATGAATAATGATGGTTTGTATACCTGCAAAGTTCCTTTAGAGAACTTAGTGATTTCATTACAGACTTTAGTCTTTGCTGCTGAGTGGATACCTGTGGCAGCAGTTTCTCTCCTTGTGCTGCAGGTGTGGCCATGCAGCACCTCCATGCCTCTGCTGGTCTAGATTCCATTGTACCATTTCCATTTCCTCAGTGTTTTGAATGAAGATATTTCCTTTTAATATAGAAAGATGAGAAACTCTCTGAAAATTCTCCCATCATAGAAAGCCACAGGATTCAATAATGTGAAATTGCAGTGGTTTCTTTAAAATCTTCAGAGAATTGCAATTATTATCACCATGAGTAATTTTCTTTCTTTCTTAACTTACAGTTGTTAGAGAACAATTTAGAAAATTGATGCTTCTGTCAAAAGTCAGGATGGGTAGGATACATGCTTCGTCTGGATATGACAACATTAAAGAATCCCACAACTTTTACTAACTGTGAAAAAAGGATTCTATTTTATACACCATTTAACTGTTACACATCATAAATAATTTATAGCAGCCCTGGTTCTTGTCTGTATCAAGTATATCAAGGATGATAAACTAGTTGCTGTAGAGTTTTTTTTTTCTTGGGGGGGGGGGTTGGATGGCTATTTTTACTTTGTTAATACTGCCAGTCCATGAGCATGGGAGATCATTACAGGTTGCCGTGTGTTATTTTGATTTTTTTCTTTTTTTTCCACTTTATTTTATTTTATGTTTTTTTATAAAAAAGAAAACAAACTATCTTTTTTCGTTTTACATACCAACTAGAGTTGTCCCAGCAACCCACAGAAGACCATCCAGGAACCACAGACCAGAATGTCTTATTCCTTAAGTTGACTACCCACTGGATTGCTCTGGGAACAGTTCAGCCTTTCTGTGCTTTCTTTTCCTTTCAAGTAATTTTAGCTTCCTCAGGGAGTTACTCTGAGAATTCACACGAGATGCCTGTCCCCTCTTCTCCCCTGATTGTGGTGCTGTGGGTCAAACTGAAGCATTCCCACATGCCAGGCACGTGCCCTCCCACTGAGATATCCCCTCAGCCCTTGGAAACTTGTGGTTCCACCACCCCCACGCCCCACCCTAGTGGTCTCATTCACAGGTTTGCAATCACTTGCCTTCTACATGGCCTCCACCTCCTTGACTAGACTCCTGCCCTGGTGCGTCATCTGGATAAACCCCAGTCTTCCCTAGAGAGCAGTGGCGAAAGTAGTGGGGCAGCCGCCTGTAGTGTAAGGACCCCACTCTCAGCAAGAAGTGGGACGCTCATTGCTGTGGTCGGAGGGTTTCAGAGGCACATTTGTCAAGAAGAGTATAAAGCTGATAAACTTTGAGATGTGATGTCCGAGCAGATGCTTGCAGGCTGCAGCTTGGAGTGGCTGTCCCTGTGAGTTGCTCATAGCCTTAGTGGGATATTTTAAAGAGGTCAGGACCTTGTTTCAAACTGAGTGTGGTTTTGCTGATCAGCTGGGAGAGCCTCCGTGAGCTTGAAGATGGCTTTGGGCATACAGCACAAGTCTGAATGCTGAAGCAGGTATGTAACAGCAGCTATGCATGAAGCTCTAAGAAATAAGTGCCTCGTTCTAAGTGCAGTCTTCAAGAATGACATAAATCCAAGAGATGTCTTAATTTACCCAAGAATTACCTTAGCTAATTCTTAGGTAAATTAGAGTCACAGACTTAAGGATAGAACTCAAGGAGCTATGCCCACTATGTCCTTTTTGCTACATTTAAACACACAGTCCCCAACACTTAAAAAGAGGTAGAACTGAAGGAACTTGCATGCCCAGAGCAAGGCACAGAAGCATCTGCTTTGAAGTATTTTGGCAGGGCATTGGCCATTAGGAAGGTGCTTATAGTGGATCTAGAATCTTGAATGCCTGGGTCTAAGACTTCTCCCGCTTTCAATTCTTTTGAAAATAGAAACTGACAGGGTGCATGGAACATTTCTGAGTAAAAATGAAATCTGTTCAATAAAGCACATGCTTTTCACCTTATGCCCTCACGTTTAGTCCTGCTAACACCTGTAGCTTTTTATTTATGTATTTATATATATATATGTAATATATGTGTAATTATGTGCACAGGCATACATGTGTATATACACATTTATATATGTTTATATACATTCACATATTCATACATGCATGCATAATACATACATATGTACATTTATACATAACAAGTTCCTTTATTTTCCCATGCATCAAACTCTTACTCTGAATTGAATAGTGGAGTCTGAGGTAGACGCTGTCACATGGTGAAAATGACAGCTAACGTCTGATTCAGAAGGAAGAGGCAAAGTGTGAAACATTGAAACTGTGCTAGATGGCTTCAGTGATGACCCTTCACAGGATGGCCTTGCTCTCTACACAACAAAGCCCCAACCAGGCAGTACTCCAGCACTCACCACCTTCTATCCAGCTGCCTGCAGGGGCGCAGGGAAGGCCACACTCTGAGGGAAGATTTCCTTCACCAATGGCTACAGGTTTAATCAGGGACTTACCATGCGTCAAGGGAGGGCCTCAGATATGTAGAAAATGTACTTAAATGGAGCACTTCCTTTCTCAGAGATGCCAGATAATTGAGTTATAGCTACATCCTGAATCCTGTAACGCACGTGCATACATGTCTCACTTTTGTGTGCTGAGAGATGCTGAATGGCTTGAAAGCTGTAATTAAATAGCTGTGATGGTGCTGCAGAAAGAACCACTGAGCATTGCCTCATGTAGTCTCTCAGCATTGACTGCTAACATTTAACCTGAGTAGCTGTGACTAATCTAGTCCTTGGAACACGTTTGACTTAAGAGTGTGTTCCTGTTCTTTATGTACTTTCTCATTAGCACTAATGCTGCTAATGGGAGTGGCAGAGGTGGTATGTTTTGCTTTCTGACACTCAGCCTTTTAGAGTACTAGCTCCTTAAGGAGGTAATACATTTATAGACCTGTCTGTTTAATTGTTTTACTCAGAAGAGAGTGTATCTGTGGGGACTGTCTTGGTTGGTGGGTTCTGGGCAAAAGGAAGTTTGTATGAATCAATTTGAATCATGAAAGAAAGTGGTGGTGACTCCTGGGACTAGGAATATCATATACTTATTTGTTCCTGTCTCTCAAACGTTTCCCTCTATTTGTCATTAATTTGGAAGAATCATTTCCAAGTTCTTGACTTTGCTTCCTTGTGCTCTGAGTTTCTCTTTGGGTTTTATTTTTGTAGTGATAGTCTTATAGGAAGTAGTTACTCAGTAGTCCAGCTATTTAGCTAGTTACATTAGAACTTGCCAGACTGGCTTGGGACTCCACCACTATTTACAAACAACTTTGAAACTGTTTGTTTCCTAGTTGTGAACTGTATGTGTCTCTTCCTTTTAAGACAGTCACATATATCCCAGGCTGGCCTTCTACTTGCTGAGGATCACCTTCTATCTCTAATCCTTTTGCCTTTCCTTGAGGAATGTGCGGTCACAGGCTTGTCCCACCATAGCCACTTTATGCAGTACTGGGGATTGAATCCAGGGTTTCATGTATGTTGTACAGCACCTGTCTGCCTTGAGTTACTCAATAGCCTTCCCCAGCTGTGGAAATGGGAATTTTAAGTCTTACGTGTAATGTAGAAGAAAAAGGATTGACTCTGAAATCGAGAAGTTGGGATGTGAATCCTAGTCTCACTAGTTTGAAGTTCTTGAGCAACTCATGAATCTTCTCTGAGACTTAGTATTTCCATCTGATGAATAGAGAATTATTAGTATCTAACACATGTACTTTACAAGAGATGTGATGCTAGATGACGCTATACTCACAGGAAAGAATATGATACAGATACACATGTGTGCATCAGATGCAGGATAGGGCCTTGGAAGTTGTTAAAAAGGACTCAAGTAAAAGATACAATTGTTTGATAATTGAAAAGATTAGACAGTGTGTTTGACTATCCTCTAAATTATACATTTTCTTGTTAGAAGCATTTGTTGGAATTTTTCTTTTACTCCTGTTATTTTATGGAATCATTAATATGTTTTTATATAATCCAGATTTTAGTGAATTAATGCTTTGAATGACAATATGCTTCTACATAAAACACCATGGTAATAAGGTTCTGTCATTCACTTTGACAAATGAAAGATCAGTCAGTCCTTTTATGTCTTACAGTACAGCAGTAACAACCACCATATTAAATCTTAACAGTAACAATGTTTTCACTAATTACTACAGCTGGTTTGTAGATTGAATAAATTGCCATTTGTAACATTGGATTATATTAACTAACACAACTAATTGCCAGCCACAAATAAGCATAAAGTTTTTTTTTTTTTTTTTAAAGCTTCTGTCAGTAGCTTGAAGTAGGCACTGCTGTCTGGTATTTCCGTCAGTGTGGAAAGACAGGTCATGACAATTAGGAATACATTTGTAATGCAGCCAATTTTTAAAAAATACATGCAACTATTACTACTTTCCAGGAGTCTGTGAAATATGGTTTATTTAAGGCATTTCACCCACCCCTGCCATATTATTAAGATATAATTGAGATCTGAAGTTAAAAAAAAATGTAGTACATGAATCATAACTTTAAATTGCTTGCGATTTTAAAGGCACTTAGAGGAATTGTGAAATTCATATAATGCATTCTTGTGTTTGGAAAAGGTTAGAAGAACAATAGCCTAGTTATTTTAGTTTTTCTGTCCTAAAAATAGGACTTTTTGAGTTGTTAAACCTAAGATAGCCATGTGAGCAAATCCATGTCTAGTTCTCGTTAACTGCTTTTTATGTTTTCCCTTTAAACCTCTCGTGCTTGGCGAGGTAGTTAAGTGGCACATAATTCCTGTAAAGGCCACAGTCTCAGTCCTCATAACCTATACAGCTGGGATAATGACAGCAGCATGAATGTTGCCAGTGCCTTTAGAAGGGAAGCAGTTAAATGGCACTTGGAATTCTGATGATTATTGCTTTGAAAGGCCTGAAAATCACAGGTCTTGGCTTTATAGTTTAATTACTTGCCTAACAATTTCTAGTGATTCACTAAATCAGAGGCTTCCAAACAAATAACGTTGGTGACTCTGTCATGCCTGAGCAGCTCCAGTTTTCTTGACAATGGCTCCCAAACTGTGTTTAGCCTAATATAAACTGTTAGTTTAACAGCAAGGAATAGGAGCTTCAAGCAGCCATTGATGAGGTGCCAGTAAATTGAGCACTTCTGCCAGTGGTGACACTGGTGTCAAGAATAACTTCAGCATGCTTTATCAAAACCAGTTGGGGAAGCAAATATAATAATTATTCACATCCTTCTTTGATATTGGATTTAATAATAATGAGGGCCGTCCAGCTTTCTGGGGCTTCTAATTAATAATTGGTTCTTAAGAACACAGCATGTGGCTTCTCACAGTTTGAATGAGATTAGGAAATAGGGCAAGCTTAAGGTCCCACATACTTTCCAGACCAAATTGAAAAGGCAGTGTAAAAGAAGAGCAAGCTGTAGGGTGAGACTCAGGTGTACTGGTGTGAAAATTTAATTTGTGCCTTTATTGACCTGCGTGCTCCTTCCTTGCTGTGTCTTACCTTTGTGACATTTCTTTGAGTATAGCTTTCTCCCATTTTGCCCTTTTGCAGTGGTCAACTTTTTATTTCAAATTGACTCCCTGAGATAGATGAATCCCTAGACCTTTACTCACATAGCAGCCTCACTCTCGCTCTTTAGTGTAACATGAAAATATGTATGGTCTGAACATACACTGCTTTGACTTAGGATTGCTTTACTTTGTCGTGGTGGGAAAGTTGTATGTATAAATTCAGTAGAAAATGCAATTTCAGTAGTGAATTTTGAACTTTTCCAGACCAGGGGCTGGTGACAGTGGAGTGATCAGGAGGGGAGGTGACTGTATTATGCCATGTCCTTTGTTGCTAAGCTAGAATGGTAAGTAGACTGGTGTATTGAATGTGCTTCACTGAGGACATTTTCAACTCACGAAGGGCTTATTAACATGCAACCTCACAAGCCAAGCAGCGTCTATAATGGGAAATGAGCAGTTCAGATCCTCATTTAAGGGAATAATAACAGCTAGTGCTTATGAGTGTGAACTCACACCACACAATATGCAAAGTGATGTCTTAAAACAGTATTACTTCATGGGGTTGTCATCTTACCATACTTGTGTTAGGACTAACTAAGAGATGGCAAACATTTAGTCACAGGAACTGGTCAGTTTGGTTCCAGACTATTCTCTGGGTTGTTATGCCATGCTGTTTCCTTAGGAAATATGACTTAGTATAATTGTGAATGTTATATATTAAAGTGTCAGTCCTATGTGTAGAATGATCCTTCTCCCTCACACACATTTTTTATTTAAAAAGTTTATTTTTGAACGAATGGTTATTTTAACATACCGGCATATACAAGTTCTTTCTTTTTAAAAAAGGTTCCATATTTTTGTGAAAGGTTTTTTTTTTTTAATTTGAATGAAGTCTGGAATTTAGTTAGTAGACAAAAAGTTTCTTTTTAAAGTTCTGATTCACAATAATAGATTTATATCGCCACCCAGTACACAAAACTCATTAGTTCTCTTATAGACCCATCTATTTGCAATCCATTATTTTTGTTCACCTGTATTTTCTCTTATATTTATCGTTTTCATTGTACTGGTTGTAGGGGAATGTGTTGCAGTTGTAGTGTTGCAGAGATATCCTGACTTACAGGGAAGCCAGGATCTACTTAGAGCCGCACTAGGACAGCTCTGGAGGGGTAGAGCCGCAATAGGACAGCTCAGCCCTGGAGGATAGAGCCTCAGTAGGACAGCTCTAGAGGCTGAAGCCACAATAGGACAGCTCAGCCCCCGAGGAAAGGTGTCCTGACTATCGGGACGCCAGGCACCTGAACCTGGGGTGTGGTGGGGATGGTCTCCCCACAGGATATAGTGTTCTTCGCCTGGAGAGCTTCTACGCGGATTTCTGCTCTGTTTCCTTAAGCAAACATTGTAGCAGAACTATCTGCTTCTTCTCTGACCTAAGGTGTTTCTTCGTTTGCTAACACTCTGCTAAAGAAGAAGCCCCTGTAGAAACGTAGCAATCTTCTCGACTCTTGAGAAAAATTTATTTGGGAAGAGTTCAAGAGAGTGGCTGCCTCTGCCAGTGAGGGATTAATGGCAGCCTCCCGGCAGCCTTTAACTGAATAGGTGGTGAGACTTAATGTAGGACTTCTTAGGGGTGGAGTTTTCCCAGGGACACAGGGGATTGGTTAGTTTTTCTCTGCTCAGGGATTGGTCAGTTTAGCTGGTCAGGGCAGAGCTGGCTCTGACTTTATGGTCAAATTGTTTCTTTCATTGGTTCTCTTTAGCTTTTTGACTCTAATTTTAGGACCAGGGCATATTTCTTTCACAGGCTCTGATTCTAGGGACAAAGTGTGTTTCTTTGACACTAGTTTCAGAGTCAAGGCATGTTTCTTTGGTCCTGGGTTCAGGGATAAAGATATTTCTGTCCTGGCTCAGGTCTTGAATACAGGGTGTGTTTCTTTCACTGGCTCTGGGTTCAGAGTCAGGGTGCTCAAGGATTGGTTGGTTCAGTTGGGCAGGGGCAAGGCAGAGATGGCTCTGACTTCATGGCCAAACTGTGTTTCTTTCACTGGTCTGTTTTAGCTTTTTGACTCTAATCTTAGGACCAGGGCATATTTCTTTCACTGGTTCTGATTCTGGTGACAAAATGTTGTTGTTGTTTTTTAATATTAGTTTCAGAGCCAGAGCACTTGTCTTTAGTCCTGGGTTCAGGGATAAAGATGTTTCTCTCCCTGGCCCAGGTCTTAAATACAGGGTGTGTTTCTTTCACTGACTCTGGGTTCAGAGTCAGGGTGCTCAGTGGTTGGTTGGTTTCCTGCTCCAGTTGTCCCTTTTATCCTGCACTGGTGTTTATTGGAAACTGCAGTAGTAGTCCACTAGTGTTTATCCGGCTTTAGTGTGAACGTCACTGCAGACCAGTGCTGCCGGGTGGGGCTCACCTGGCCAGTGAAGTCTGTGCTCCACTTCTGCTCATGTGCTGCCTCAGGCACATATGCTTCTAATTTTGTTAGTTTTCTAATTTTGTAAGACCTTGAATAGTTTTGCCAGTAGGCATTTGTGAGTGATTGAATTCCAAGGTTGGATTAATGTTTTTCCCAAGGCTGTGAGAGTTTCTCCTTTGCCATTTCATCATGGCCCTTTGGGGGTCTGCTGGAGTCTGGGACATGACTATACCCAGAACTTGCCTTCCCAGAGGCCCCTTTTCTGAAGTTCTTCTGTGGCAAAAAGGTTCATTATAACAATAGTAGAAAACCGGTCTCTTTCCAGTTTCCCTTTTCTGTTTTGTCTTTTTTTTTATGTTGCTGGAAACAGTGCACCAAATATACCTTAAATAGCAATGAAAATGCAGAATTGTCTCATCTTCATCATCATGTCCACTTTTCCAGGCGGACCTTACTAGAAGTCTGGAGCGAGTCTATCTCCCTGCTTGCCTCTACCTAGAATAAGCTGGTTGGTAGCAGGCTGGTTAACCTGTTAGCACACCTGGCTCATTCTGAGTGAGCAGAGGCATGTTGAGTGCGTCTTCTGTGCTGGGTTTTTCTGGCTCCAGGATCCCCAAGGGCAATGAGACACAATAGGTTGCTGTTCTCTTTCGGTATTTAACCTAGTGGAAAAGACAGACAAGAGAGCAAATAAACATATGGGTATGTATTAAGCATTAGAATGTGGAACTATATGAAGATATGTTTTAGATAAGGTAAACAAGTTGTGGGCTGTTCTGTCTCCACTGCTTACTCTTCATGTAATAGGTTGCTAACTTCTCTATCACACCAAATCCTCCAAAGAGATCCAAGAACTGCGAAAGGATTTTTATGTGTGAAAGCCTTGTACTCAAGCCAGAGTTGTTTCACAGAACACAGCCACAGCAGAGGAATTGCCATTACTTGCTTACGTATTAGAAATAGCCTCTTTAGCCCAGGTTGGGCCGATTAAAACAGAATATGTATCTGAACACAGCCTTCCCGTGAAAGCTTATATGAAATTAGAGTTTGAAGCACACAGATGGATTATCTCTTACTTGAAAAGCTGGATATACTGTAGATGCCAAGAGTTTTGGAATATTTCTAAAGATTTTAACTGGATGAGCATCACTGATCTGAAAATCTCAAATGCTCCCTCCAAATCCCTTTTCAGGTTTTATTAGTGATGCATAACCTAAGCTGATCTGGAGGAGTGATTTTCAAGCTGGACTGTTATAGAGAAAAGGATGGGCAATGTTAGGGTTTGGTGTGGATAGTGTCCACAGAGGTCCATGTGTTTTATATTGGAAGGCGGTGGAACTTTAAGAAGATAGGGCCTGGGAATTGAGGTTACTTGAGTTGTGCTCATAATGAGATTGGGAGACTTTGCTCTTGTCCTCTGTCCGTATGTAGCTTCTTGGCTTAGCAGGTGAGTGCGTTTGCTCCACTGCACTTGCCACAGCGTGGTTCCTCATTGGCGGTCCAAATAGTGAGAGCATTTGGTCTTTGACTGGAACCTCCAAATTCATGACAAAATAAAAGCTTTTTCTCTGAAGATAATTGCCCACTGTATTTCATTGTGGTAACATAAAGCTAGTAGAGTCACAGTACCTCACTCTCAGCATAGTGACATTTGAATAAATCTTTAATCTGACAGAAACTGTGCCAGTTTTACTCACTAGATTTTGGAATCCACACAGAGGCAGCTGTCCTTTCCATTGGACAACTCCCTCCTCTACCAAAGACTGTGGATATAGCAACTTGAAATTAGCTATCCCCCAGCGTCATTCGGAAACATTGCTTGTGCAGGCCATTCCTGTGTGCATGTCTTCAGGATCTGGCACAGTGTCTTAGTTTTTGCTAAGACCTGGCACTTGCTTACCTGGCCACCTCCCTCACCGTTGCTGTGCCTTGCATGAATAGTGACCTTCTCTGGTATAAATGGCACAGACACTGTTTTCATGCTTTAGGCCCAGGTGTGGGTGTGGGGAACCTTTGCTTCAGGCTTCACTCTAAGCCCTAAACTGCAGCACTTTCTACGTCTTCACTTGGCTATGCCTCCAGGCAGCTGAGTTTGGGATCCCCTGTTCTAGTCAAAGTTGAACTTACCCTGTCTGTTGTTAGGGTCGTAGACATTGTAGGAGATTCTCATGCTCAAGTCAGTCTGACATTAAGATTTTATTTGATCTTTGAAATCCACACTTCTTGTTCTTGTATGCATGGTACACTGAGTACACCATTAGAAATTTCTGATGGTGTCATTTGCTGCTGTCATTGCTTGACTTCTGCTTGACCAACAGGTCTGTCTCTAGCTTTTGAAACTATAAATGTTAAATCTATTACATGGTATCCTTAGTGCATCTGAAATAAAATCAACTATTCACCATTAAGGGATTTCTGCACCAACTGGAGCAGAAATGACTGTAACAGAACAGTTACTAGAGTTAAGTGAGAGCCAGATATCATGAGATGGCATCAAGTACCTAGGAAAATATGTTGCCGGAGAGGTGACTTGGTTGATAATGAGTAGTAGCATTCTTTTATATTTGATATTTTTATATTTAAGTTTAAAAATTTTTAGATTTATTTTCCTGTTATTTTTATATATCTCAGACCAAAGTCTTGATACATTTATAGAGCTGGTTAGTTTTGAATTGGCATCAGAAAGTGATTCCTACAGTCTGAAATGTCTTTGTTAGCCTTGCTTTGGCCTTTAGACTTTTCAGCTGGCACATTGCCAAAAGAATCAGCCAGAGCCCTCAAAGCTGGATGAGCTAAATGGAATTATATTCAGAAGAAAGCAACAGTGGTTAGAGATGAAGGAACTGTAGTATAAAGAAAGATATTTAAGGCTCTTGGAGTTTATGAAGCCCTATAAGCCAGGACCATGAGTCATGATTTGGAAGAAGAGCTCAGGTGGGAAAATTGAAAGGAGGTCCTTAAAATTTTGTGGGATGTAGAAATGAGAAAACTTGGCAGAAAAGGCTTATGTGCAAATAATGAGGCTGATTTGCAATACAGGGCTTGCAGCACTTTGATATGTGTCTGCCTTTGACTCTAAGGCCCTGTGTGAGCTGGCTTAACTTGGGAATCCTGACCTAAAGGGAACAGAGGCTGCAGCCTTGGAGCTCTGCGTGACAGCGATAGGCTCCTGGAGTTGCTCAGGCCAATGAGCAGTGCCTTCCAGGGCAGAGACGCCTGCCTCCCTTTGGCTTTGTCTTAGAGTCTGCACGTTGTTGACAAGGGAACAGTAAAGTGTGCTGTTTGATTGTGGAGTGACTTGCTTCTTTTCTGTGTCCCTCCCGCAATCCATCTTTTTCATGTTGCATTACACGAGGTGCTTTTCTCCTCTCTTTCCTGACCTCAAGTCCCAGTGTTCGCAGCCCCCGCTCACCCAGGTTGTGCTCTAATTGGCAAAGCTGTAACCTGGTAGCAGCAGTTCTGTATTGCCTTTCCCTAATTGGTATCGGGCTGCTGGTGGAGCCCAGCCACGTTGAATTGATTGATAGATTTGCTGCTGTCATTGCCAGACTTCTGCTTGATCAACAGGTCTGTGTGAAGCTTTTTGAAAGTAAAAATTAAAATGTTAAATCTATTGCATGGTAGCCTTAGCACATCTGAAATAAAATCAGCTATTCACCGTGAAGGGGAGTACTTTCGATGTTACCTCAGTTCCCTTAGGCTTGCAACTTGCAACTCCGAATTTTGTTCTGTTTCTAGCTCACAGCTGGTTGTTTTCCTGCCTTCTAATGCAGAGTAAAGCTGCATTATGTTTCACATTGCCTGCTGCACAGTGGGTTTCTTCTTTTCAGAAACAGGCACAGTGTTCAGTGTGTGTGGAGGGTGGGGGAACACAGCATTGAAAATATTCCTTCAGACCTTGAAATTTCCAAGCTCATTTTACTTTGGCCAGTGAGAATGCACATCATTACGGTGATGGTGAATCAAAAGAAGAAATGATACAGGTTCTCTTAGAGAGGCCATTTCATGTAATTGACATTTATATTAAAGGTATAACAGTGTTTAGGCATATGAGTGTAACATAATGACTAGTTTACACAAATTACTGCCTGCAAGTTACAGAAGGCTACAAAAGAGTACATTTTAAAATCTCCTCTTAATACTTTGATTAGCACTGTGTATAGTCAGTAAAATGAAACAGTACAATGACCTTACAGTAACCAGATATTACAGTGACTAAACCTCTTTGGTACTTTTGTCTTCTTGAGTATGTGTAGCACAATGTTTAATTATTTATGAAGCAATATTTCATTTGCAGCAAGGTAAGTTGATCAATCTTTACCAATGAACATTGTGCAAAATATTCTGACAATAATACTATCTTGTAGGCATTTGAATTATGTAGATGTTTCAAAGACTGTTTATTTGTCCTTTGAAAAACCAAGGTTAATTATTATTTTTATTTTTCATTGATGAGGGGGATTGAAATTCTGAAAGTTTAACTTTTGAAAATTATGGCTGTCATGTATGTGACTGTGTCATGACTTGAACAAGTGTTTGGGACTCTATGTCTAGGTCACAGTAGTGGCTCACCATAATGTTTTCACTATGGTGGTTTGAGTCTCAAGTGACCATCTGTAGGCTCTTACTTTGAATGTTCAGCCACACCAACTTTAGTGCAATTTTGAAGGTTGCGGAGACTTTAGGCTGCCACACCTGCCTGACGGAAACAGGGTTTTTATCCCCTTCTCCCTTCTCTTCTCTGGTCCACTGCCATGTGAACAACCACTCAGCTCCTGCTGCCAAGGACAGAGCTGCTCTATCCTGCCTGCTCTTCTACAGTAGACTAAAACTACTCTGAAACCGTGGGCTAAAAAAAAAAATCAAGCCTTGTATGATTGCGTCAGCATAGAAGTGACCAGCATACATGTCTGCGCTGCCCCCTCCTCCCCCGCAGTGAGCGTTGTGCTACTAGTGTTCTTGACCAGATAGGTGATGCAAACCTCTTGGATCTAACATTCTAGTTCAGAAGATTGACATAGGCCCCAGTGAAAGATTTCAAGTGCTAAGGACTGAAAGAGTAATTTATGATATATATGTAGGGTTGGCAGGCTTGAATGAGTAGAAGATTCGGCACAGTATCTTAAAGAAGGTCTGATCTGACATTTTAAAAAGGGGAGAATGTCAGGATTTGAATCTTGTTTGACATTTTGGCTGAGAGAACGGCAGGAATTAAAGGTGTGGAGATGGGAGAACATGGGTTCTCTTTCAGAATGTTGAGTACCATGATGTAGTTGGACATAAGGTGTAGCATGTAAAGGAGTGCTTCTCACAGTTGGTAAGTTGAGAAGGTACAGAGTGGGCAGACTCGCTCCGGTGGAAGTGCTGATGAAGAGTTAAATGGCAGGAGAGAAGGCAGAGGAAAAAGTGTTAGAAGAGTGACGCGGCCTTCCAAACAGAGAAATACTCTTGATCTGAAGGCTTTGTTGTAATTCATACAGATTCTACATGATGACATTGCTGAGCTTATAGTAAAGTTTGCTGAGGACAGAAAGGAAGAGGGAGCTAGATCATAGCACGATATTACTCTGGCTTTGAAGACTATGAAAAATTGCCTTTCCGTTTAAGATTTCTGTCACTTTGGTTTGATATCAGACCAACAAACAAGCATTTTTAAAAGTAGGTAAAGATTCAAGTAGCTGGGTGACTCTTCCTCTTACATGCCTAGTTCTTCATCAAATAAGCTCAAAGTTCTGGGGTATTGTGTAAGGAGAAAATAACCTTCCTCTGTAATGACTGTTGGAAGTGGGTCCTTTGTAAGTTAAGCTGAGGCAGGAGCCCTTTTAGCTTGCAAGGATCTGCCCTTTTACAACCTGGGGAAGTTCTCTTGCTCTCTTGCATATCCTTTCATCCTGTCCTTGGGTTTTACTGTAGCCCTGGTCAGGGCCAGTATGAAGCCTGGTGACCAGTAGGGTGTTCAGCTCTACTGAATACATTTGTTAGAAAAATTGGAAACATTGGAGCTGAGGAGAAGGACCAGCATGGGAAGAGTTCTGGAACTCTTATTTTAAAGATCAAAATCTGGGAATGAGAGAGAATGTCAAGGAGTGGTGTATGAAGGAAGAATAGCAGCAGGTTTAAACCTTGAGCGTAAGAAGGCACTGATCAGCTGTTTGTACAGCAGGATGGGGTGACAAGGAAGACAGCGTCCTGCTGTAGATGGTAGACACACCGTGGTGGAAGACAGCTCATTTCTGGAGAGACTGGTATATGAGAAGAGATTGGTTTAGTGTCACGTGATGGCAAGAACATCTGGGGCTTTTGTTTATTGCTGAAGGCCTACACCTTGGGTTGGGATGAAACTGCACAGGGAATGACCACGGATATCCCTGGGTCAGAGGAATTTGGAAGAAGCAAGTAAGAGCTGTCAGGTACAGTCTTGAGCCATAGGAATTTCACTTCTTAAAATAGCTTTCTTTGAAGCCTTTATCCAGTTTGCTTGTCAAGAGGTTCTACTCAGTGTCTTTATACGAGCTGCTCTGTATGCTGTAAGGCTGATACATCTATTAGACATCAATGTCAGAGAACTTTGAGGAGCACAGATTATTAAAACAGCTCACCACAGATAGCACATATACTCCCATGAAAGATTAGAACCCGAGTTAACAGTTACTGCAGCAGCCCAAACTCAACTACTGAAAGTAATTTCATGGCAAACTCTGAGTTTTCTACATAGCAATACAGCCACATTGGGCACCTCACTACCACCTGCAGCTCTGTTTCCTGGAGATTTGAGTTCTCATCTAGCTCTGGAGACACCTGCACTCATGTGCTCATACCCACACATACACATAATTTAAAATAAAATAAAATAGATCTTTTTAGAAGTTCTCTAAGTAACACTAAATTAAAATTAAATTAAAATTCATATCACTATCTTGAAGGTTTAGCCAAGAAGGAACATTGTCTCCTGTGAGGAAGGCATTTAATTAAGTTCAGTTTTAACATCAGAAGGCTCCAACTGGATGGGCTCACTCCCAGTGAGTGAAGTAAAGTACTGGTGCAGGAAGGCAGTAGTGAAACTTAGTCATTTGGAATGGACATTCAAGCCACAGGGGTGAGGCTTTGTGTGCTCTCTGGATCTGTTTCTCTTGATATGAAGAATACACTCCCTCCCCCTGGTTCAGAAGAGAGAATTCCCCTTTCCTAGCAGGCTGACAGCATTTCCTCTGTATTCTTTTCTCTCTCTGCCCCACCTGTTCTTACTCCTCTCATTTTGGTATTGTCATTTCATAAGTATTGTGCTGTGTTTTGAGAGTTTATTTTTCTTCTTAAACCCCTTCATCCTCTTCCTCCAAACAAAAAGAATTGAAAGAAAGAATCACTCTTTCATCCATTATCAATGACTTTTCATTTGAGTGTGTCATTTTGCTTTTGTTCCAATGGAGATCAAAGGCACACCAGTTTACCCCGGTGTTCAGCTTCTTCTCAGTGCTGGACCTTAAAGAAATGGGATCGAGTTGAATTTGCTGTAGCCTTAGATCTTTCTCCAGACATGTGACAGTCACCTGGTTGGGCATGACTGCCTGTCATGTTTATTCTTACCCTCTCTTGCCCCATCCTGTGCGCACACATGTATGGTGATGGGGGTGGTAGTGAGAGCTGGACATTAGGTGTTTCCTGTACAAGGTGGTAGCTGTTTCAAAAGCACACATTCAATGTCAATATAATGTGTAGTTCTGTTTAAATCAGCTTTGTCGTTCTTCAGATGAACTCCATCTTAAAATATCTGTTATAGAATCATGAATTAATATTACATATCTGTTTAGGTGTTTTTCGTTTGTTTTTAAAAGATACTTAAAGAAAAATATCTGTAAAGTAAAAGTCTTAGTTTTGATGTTATGGTAGAATGAGGTTGGAAAAGAATAGTATTTTTATCTTTCTGTATTTAAACTTAAGAAAAATAAACTGGACTTTAATGATAAAACATGGAATCATTCATGTCTATTTCTAATCTTAACTGTTCTATTCACACGAAAAGTGGGTCTGGACATACAAATCTGTCTGTAAACACACAGCTGTTATTTATTTAACTGTTGACATAGTCAGACATATAAACGAACTAAAATAACGACATAATTTTGAAAACAGCTATTCTTACAAATGCTGTCTGTTTTATAACTTAAAACATAAACCCAAAAGATTTAAGATTCTGTTGATGCTTTCGGCCTTTAATCAGATTCTTATCACACATCTTATGACTGTCTGTGCTGTATCTGTAAGTATGTGCTTTGCTCTTGTTTGAACACATTCTGATCATCCCACAGTCCTATTCTGAATGATCTCTTAGTTCATCTGTCCTTCCTGGCTGCTGTCAGGTTCTGTCTGTGGTGGAATGACCGTGTGTTCTCATGATAGTCTCACAGCACAGTCGCAGTGGGGCAGCGTTTACACAGATGTCGCTCATCACTGGGTGATGGAGTTTGCCAAGTTAAAAAAGAATTGTTTTGTTGGTAGATGACCTGGTCTTAGCTATAGGGTTGTCGTTTATAAGCAAAACTAAAATAAGATTGGGAATCTAAATTGTAACTGAACTATGGGAGTGAATAAAACTCCCTAAAAGTCGATCAGTTCACTTGGACCATGAACTCAATAAGAATCTTGCTCAAGTGGAAAATGGGCCTTGTGCGTTTAAAAGCAGAGTGTGCGTTTGTTTATGTTATTTTTATGTATTTAATTAACTTTTGAGAGGAAGAGAAATGGGAGTGTGGTACTGAGGCCTCTTATGTTGAGCGTAAGGTGGGCCACAGTAGGATATTAGATGTTTGAAAGACTGATACTCCTTTTGTTGTTTGGGATTTAAATGTGGATTGAATATTGGATAATTAATGACCAAAGATATTTAGCAGTGATATTAGTGATTTTACCTGGGAAAGGCTTCATTGAGTGCCTTCATATGTATTGTCAGGTCAGAAGAGATTTGAGTGATCTTTTTCTCCTCCCACCCCCACCTCCCTTCCCACCTCCAGTACTGAGGAGTGAACGCCTCTGCCTGTGAGATTACTGCTGTTGCACTGAGTTCTGTTATCAGCCCTTGATCACTTCTGAGTCAGCTCTCACTATGCCTTGGCTGACCTTGAACTCACTTTGTAGCTCAGCCTTGAATTTTGCTTTACAAGTAGGTGGGATTTTAAACTTACATCACCATCCTCCCTTTTAAAGAAGGGGACAGCTCACATTGTACCTCCTACCATTTGTCTTGGTGTGTGTCCCAGGCCTGCCTGTTGACTGCTGTAGGCAGCTTTACATGGCCCTTGACACTGAGCTGGAGCCGTTAACTTCTTCAGCTGCTTAGATTCGTACTGTCTTAGTACCTTTCTGTTGCTATTATATGAATACCCTAACAGAAGCCACTTCATAAGGAAGGGCTTGCTGTATTTGGTGGTGCATGCCATTAATCCCAGCAGAGGCAGAGGCAGGCAGATTTCTTGAGTTGAAGGCCAGCCAGGTCTACAGAGTGAGTTGGAGGGCAGCCTGGGTTACACAGAAAAACCCTGTCTCAGACACCCACTTCCTCGATCCCCTCCCCTAAAGATTTATTTTGGCTCACAGTGTAGAGTCCATCATTGTGGGATAAGTTATTGGAGCTTGAGAAAGTTCTGCTTCCAGTAAAAATTGTCTGTCACAGTTACTTTTCTGTTGTGTGATAAAATAGCCCGACAGAAGCAACTTAGGAGTGAAAGGGGTGTGGTATGATGCGCACGTGTGTGTGTTTGTGTTTGTGTGTATGTGTGTTTCTCACAGTTTAGAGTTACAATTCATCATTGTTGAGAAATCGTACGTGCTTGGGTCATAGTCTATCCATAGTAAGAAAGGAAAGAACAATGAATACTTATTCTCAGTTAGTTTTTTCCATAAAAAAAACAAAAACCAACCAAACAAACAAAATAGCCGGGCAATGGTGGCACATGCCTTTATTCCCAGCACTCAGGATGCAGAGGCAGATGGCTCTCTGTGAGTTCGAGGCCAGCCTGGTCTACAGAGTAAGTTCCAGGACAGGCTCCAAAGCTACAGAGGAACCCTGTCTCTAAAAAAACAAACAAAAAAAAGCTCTATAAAAAAGGAAAACAAAACAAACAAAAAATCCCCCCAAAACAACAACAACCAAAAAAAAAAAAAAAAAACAAAAAAAACCCAACAACAAAAATCCAGTCTAAGATCCTAGCCTAGGATATAGTGCTATCAATAGTAGAGGTTTTTCTGGATCAATTATCCTTATCACAAACATCCCCACAGGCATACTCAGAAGCCACGTAATTGTGGGTCTCAAACACTTCCTAATTAAGAACAAGGTTTTCCTTTGTTCTGAATGCTCTTTGTTAGCATAAGAAAGCTAATCAAGGCTGGTGCAGATACACCCACCTTATAAGAAGAGGCAGAATAAGGCAGATTTTCTGTGCTTCCAGATGCATCCTAGCTGAGTGTCCTTAAGCAGTCACTCATCCTTGCTAAGCCTTTGTTTCCTCCTCTGTACCAACACGTGGCATCAAGGAAGGAGGTCGCAGTCCTCTCAAAGTATAAATTCTGTGCTTTTGGAAGTATAGTGTGTTCTGTGGGGAAACTAGGCTTCTCACTAGCCCTGTGTCACCAGCTTCTGAGTGTTGGTGATAAGAAGCCCCCTCCAGGCCCCACAGGCTGCCCTGGGATCAGTTTCTAATGTAAAAACACATTCAGAATTCCAAAGAATCGCCTTGGAACTTACTTTCAGAAGATGGCTTGTGTGGCATCTTTTATTTTGTTTTCTGTGGGTGTGATGTATCCCTGTTTCTGCTGTGTTTTTAGTAAGGTTTCAAGGCTTCTTTATTTGTTTACCTATAAATTGGGTTTTTGATGACACCTCCAAGCGAGTGTTAGATTTATTTACTGTTTACTCTTTGGATGAGCCTTAATACACAGCGACTTGTACATTATTAGTCTCATTACTTTGGAAGAAAACTGTTTCAAGGAGTACAGAAACTGGCCCTAGTACTTGAATTTACTTGCTTTTATTACATTTCTTAAATGAAATTTCAGAGCCTGGAGGAATGTAGCAGTATAAGTATATTTCAGGAATATATAATTGGCTTGAATTCCTTAGTAAAGAAGAAATTTATAAGATTAGAGTATCATTTTGAGTATAGTTTAACTTTTTGCTTGTGTATATAGAGAGGCCCTCAAATCGTTTAAAAACTAGAGCCATAATTTACTCAAATGAAATAATAACAGCACTAAAACACTGCTCAGCTGGTATGGATCACTGTTTTTTTTCCCCTTGTTCTGAGTTTAATGACATTCCATGGATTTTGCCTCTCTGTGATGGTGATTTATCACGGAGAAACTGGGAATGATAGGCAGGAAATAACTTCTATCTGCAGTTGCTATTTTTCCCAAAGTAATGCCTCCCATTACTGTGTTCCTTCCTCAGCCCATAAGTGCAGTGAGTGGGCAGAAAAGAAATGGTGCTGGAATTACCCACAGCCAAAGGAAAATATGATGTGCTAATTACCCATGACCAAGCTTGGGTGTCTCTGGAAGCAGAAATTTAAATGCTGTTTTTAGCTGCTGTGGTGCATCCTGCCTGTAATGCAACACTCTGCAGGCTGAGGCAGGAGAATCACAAGTTGGAGGACACCTTGGACTATACAGGGAGACCAACAATAGTAACAACAGTAACAACAAAAAAGACACAAACAAAAAACCAGAATGTTTCTTTATAAGTTACCCAGCTAAATATAACCGAGATGCCTTTCAAAAACAAACTCTGAGAAAAATGAACAAAGATATCAAGCAGGTATTATAATGGTCCCCCTACCCCTCCCCATCCAGCCATCTTTGTTTCTAAGTAAAGCAAACCACCCCACCCTGTAGATGGAGACTGCTTGTTAGTTTCCAGGCCACCCAGAACCAAATAATCACACAGAAACTGTTAATTACAACACTGTTTGCCCTATTAGCTCAGGCTTCTTATTAGCTAACTCTTACATCTAAATTAGTCCATTTCTATTAATCTGTGTATTGCTATGAGGCTGTGGCTTACTAGAAAGGTTCCAGCAGCCACGTGTCCTTGACTCCTTCTACTTTCTCTCTATATCTCTTTTAAGATTTCCAATGGTAATAAAACATTCACAGCATACAGAGAGGAATCCCACATCACCACCACAAATGGCTGGGCCATTTGTTGGCACCTGCACTGCACACAAAACTTAGTGTGCCTTCAAAACACAAAAGCAGGTTGTTCACACCATCGGACTCCACAGACACAAGTACACAGACATATAAAGAAACAGTTATTGAAATGAGTCAGGACATAACATTTTACTTACAACTCATTTCTCTTATCTAACAAGAATAATTTGAGAAAGCACAATGTTGTATATGTTTGGAAGTTTGGATAACTATAAAGTCCTATGTTTCTCTACTGCTGGCAGGGGTTGGGGAGGTTGGGTTTGGGGCGGAAGGAGGATTGCTTATTACGGAAGCAGCATATTGGTGTATTGGGAGTACAAGCACTCTATTTTTCACTAAGAGTCGGGTTCAGCAACCTTTTTCTATAAAGGAGGGCAGTAAATATTTTGGGCTTTGTAGCTAGTTCATCTTGTATTCTTGTTTTGTGTTATAGTCTCACTATGCAGCCCAGGCTGACCTGGAATTTGTCCTTCCCTCCATGTGTTGGGATTACTGGCATGCACTACTACACCCCTGCTTGTATCTTAGAACTCTTTCTTAAGGTGCAAGATAATTCATTGCTGTTAACATTGGTAAACTAATATTGTCAAGATTCATTTTTAGTTAATATACAAAACAGTGGGTTTCATTATGATAATCCTGTATTTAGCTCATGGCTTCTTTCTCTACAATTAGTGTAATCTTACCTGTCCTTGTAGTGAGGAGCAGACATATACAGTGCATAAATGAATCTATAGGACTATAATAAAACCTTATTTCAAAATGCAAGCCATGGCTCTTGGGCTATAATATGTTGACCCCAGTACTAGAGTGACAGTTTGTTTTTGTTCTCTGCTCATATACACACTATCATTCTAACTCACTCATTCTTGATAAAGGGTCTCTAAGGGGACAGTGATGGCACACATACACACATAGATACGTACACCCTCACAGGTGTACACAGCTTTTAGATATATGATTTAACTTGGATCTTAATAGCTAAAGTAGATCTTATCAGCTCTGTATTTTAAATGAAGAAACTGAATTTCATAGGATTTATATGGACTGGGAAGAGTTCAGAGTTTGAATTACATAGAGAAGATTCATATTACAGTTGGGAAATAAAATCTTTTGCTGCATAATAGATGTATTTGGGTAAATGAAAAGGTTGGGGGAATTAGTTTCTCATTGCATGTGTGGAGGATGCTGGGGGATTAAGGCCTCTTGGCTTTGAAGGACTCACTTTCAGCAAGAAAGACTCCCATTTCAAGGTGCGAGTGAGTTCTGGTGTATGGGTGTCTGCTGTTTCATCTTCTCTATTGAACTGCATAGAATAGTTTCAGTTTCTTTCTGGGTTCAAACTAATAAGCTACTCATCGAATGCGACATTATATCGCTATACATGATGCTTACTTTTTAAAAATAAAATGGTAAAGTTAGACTCAGCCTGTAATATTTTAATATACTAAAGTTAATTATACACCCAGACTTTGCTGTCAGTAACTATACTTTCTCTTGTGTGGTGTGGGACAATGGTCTGTATTCTGTCAGTTATATTTTAAATAAACGCTGATTGGCCAGTAGCCAGGACAACCAGACAGGAAGTAGAGGCAGGTCAATGAGAACAGGAGAATTTTGGAAAGAAGAAAGCTTTATCTGCAGTCCTGACCCAGCTATAGAGCAAGCAAGAAGTAACTGCTTTGTTGAAAAAGGTACCAAGTCACGTGGCTAACATAAACAAGAATAATGGGCTAGTATAAGTTATAAGAGTTAATAAGAAGCCTGAGCTAATGGGCCAATCAGTTTATAGTTAATGTAGACCTCTGTGTGATTTCTTTGGGACTTAACAACTGTGGGAACTGGGCAGGACAGAAAACCTCAGACAACACATGGATTTTTTTTTATCTCCCTCCCTCCCTCCCTCCCTCCTTCTTTCCTTCCTTCCTTCCATCCATCCATTCGTGAAAAGTAAAGAATAATCAGGTGCATTGATACTTAGGCAAGAGGCTTTGTAATACAATCTCTAGTTCCTGCTAAGTGGTTTACTTTTTCTAATTCTCTGAAAGAGCACTTAAGTGGTAAGCTCAGATGGCAGTAAACCATTTGGGATAAAGAATAGGAAAGATAACAGATTTACAGGCTAGATGAGTAGATTTAGGAACTGTGAGTTTGAGAGATAAATATTATTTATCTAGATCATTGGGCAATAATTAGAAAAATAGGCTATCTGTGTACAAGAGACACTTGGAAATCTACCTTCTGGGGGCATAGTGACTCATTGTATTGATGCTTCTTTATCACTGTGGTAACTCACTGGGACCAAATGTGATTTATGGAAGACAGGATGTATTCTGTGTTCCCATTCCCAGAGGGATACGGGTCCAATATTGGGGGCAGGGAGGCATAGCAGCAAGTGGCAGGCCTTGTAGCAGGAGCAGGAAGTGATAGCTCTTATCCTCACTTCCAAACACAAAGCAGAGAGCAAACGGGTAATAGGACAAGGCTTTTTACTCTAAAAGTCTATCCCTGGTACCATACCTCTTCCAGGAAGGCTGCACCTCCTAAACTTCCCCACCTGCACCAGCTGAGCTCCAAATATTCCCATAGTAAAGCCTGTGGGGGACATTTCTCATCTAAATCACTATGCCCACTGTCGCCCATGTTTTAACTCTACCCCAGCCCAAAATAGTAATAATCTGTTTGTCTTTTTGTGTCATCACAAAGCACTACAGTCAGTTGTGCCAGTTGTATTGTTTTCCTAGTACCCAGTGTTGCCATGTGTACAAAATGAAAAGTTTAACTCAACTCAAGGCAAAGATGTTGAGTGGGGAAATAAAACATGTGGAAGAAAAAAATGAGCTTAGGTTGAGGTGGGGTGGATTTCTAGTTACCAGAGGATAGGAAGAGAGAAGGTAGATCCAGGGAAGAACCCAAAAGGAAACATCAGAACAGAGTTGGAGAGAGCCTTGGCTACCTCACAGGCTAGTCCCAGCAACTTCTCATGATTCTTGACTGGCTTCTACCTTCTGAGTGCTGGATATCTCTTAGGAGATGTCAGGGCTGTGTTTTCCTAACCCCATCAGTTCATCTTCCTAACCCTTTGGGTCCATTTCCTGGCCATGAGTCTGTCTGGTCTGTTTCTTTTGCTCCTGTCTTAGAGTAGTTGCCCTCAGAAGCTCCTCAAGGTGGATGAGTTCCCTTCTCTTTATTTTAGCTTCACCAAGAAGCCTTCCTCCCCGCTGTTCCTAAAACAGTATATCCACTCTCTGGCTCTGTATCGCCTTAGAGCACCTGTTCTGCTCAGTGCGTGCCCATGTGTGTTCTCTGTCCTGGTCCGCTGTGCTGCTCCTCTAGTTAGGTGCCCTGCTTTGTCATGGCTGCGACACTTCTTGCTCTTACTTCTAGATTTAATGTGTGAAAATATTTGACGGGTGTGATCTAGAAAAGAAAAATGTTCTATATCTTTAACTTTTAGTACACTTATTAATCACAGCAAGCACATAAGCTAGGTCATATTTCTCATGTTTGCTCACTGTTATCTTCATTTTTGAGAGGATATACATTTCTTATTAATTACATATACTAATTTCAGGGGCCCTTGAGCAAGTAGAATTTTATCTTCCCTTCTAGATAATTAGATAGCTGAGACATTAAAAGTCACAGATAAACTGACCTCTTTCCTTTGATTGGCTGTAGTGTTCTAAGTTAATTAGGTGCTGATGGTGTAGCTCAGTTGGCAGAGGAGTTACCTAGCATGCTTGAAGCCCTGGGTTCTGTCTGCAGCTTCATATAAACTGATATGGTGCACAGGCCTGTAATCCTAACACTTAGGAAGTGGAGGCAAGGGGATCTGGAGTTCAAGGTCATCTTCACTTACGTAGCAAGTTTGAAACCAGCTTGGGCTACATTAGATTCTCTGTTTTTTGTTTGTTTTTGTTTTGTTTTTTAAAACTTTTTAGTTCTAAGACTTAATCAGAAGTTAGAAAGTTTTTTGCTCTTATTTTTATCCAGGCACTTTTGATGCATGAAGCCCTTTGCATAAGAGGGTTTTGTATCTATAGATTCAACCACTGGCAAATGGAAAATATTCAAAATGTTAAAAATAGTTATTCTCCCTGAGCTAAATTTACGTAAATCAGGTGATGTATAAGGCAGGTCCTCCCAAGTCCTCACCTCTTCAGTTTCTCCAGCTGTTGGGGCATTGCTACTGTTGCCTCTTATTTGCATGTTGTGTATTTTGTAAAGTCTGTCATGGTAGTGTTTATGCACAACACGGACAAACCTTTTCTCACTGTTCTATAAAGATCAATATAGTGTAAGGTTATTTACATAGCATTTATATTGTAATTTCATAAGTAATTTGATATAACATATACAAGAAGATGAGCATAGGTTGTATACAAATACCCCTTCTCATTTCAGGAACTTGAGCACCAGAGGATTTTAGTATGTCCAGTAGATGGGCCCACATCAGTCTCCTGTGGCAGGTGCATACCATGGAAGACCACAGTGTCAGAAGTACCTGTTGGCTTGCATGGCTGCTCACCAGTGCAGTTTTTCTATGTACTTGCTTGCCAAAAGATCACATGAGTATCACTGTTTGCATTCACCTTTCAGCCCATCTTAAAAGCTTTCTTCCCTTTCCTTTGTTCCTGGATACCTGGTCTCAGCCCACTTCAGGTCCTCCCTGTACAGATTTCCTTTGTCCTTTTTTCTTTCCTTGTTCTGCCCGGCATGGTGTGGAAAGAGGTCACCGTTTCAGTAGACTTTCCTGTTGCAACTCTTACATTCAGTGATTTTTCTCTTGGTATAAACAGTTTAACATGTCTATATTCACTGCTGCTGCAAGAATTAGACTGCTGTTTATTCTTCCACACGCCCTTAACATTTCATGCTTTCTGTTCCTTGTGTCTGGGGTGTCCTTCCTCTTGCTGAGTGGGTAGTAACTACTGAGACACTCTAGTCAACACTACATTTAGATTCTTAAGTTAGGATTTTCTCATCATGGATGCACTGAACACAACTTCCAAAGATTGTTAAATGTGAGATCCACCTGAGGTCATCACATGAGTGGAGGGAGTGTTCCCTTAACTTTGATTGATATTTTAGAACTCCCGCACTCTTCCTGTTACTTGTGTCCTCTCACAGTTGGGGTCTGGGTGTGTCTGTGTGCTCGAGCTTTCATAGTGGCCGAAATGATAATTCTTGAGCTGCTGCAGCACATATGAATGCTTTAGAATGGGTAGGGCTGCTCTCTGGATTGACTGATGGACTTGGCAGTCTTTGTTAACAATGAGTGAACTCAAAAGATGAAAAACAACAAGTGATGGGAGACAAAAGAATACAAAAGGCAGGAAAGGACAGATTAATATCTAATGTTTAACTAATGTAATTGCCTGTGAGTCGAGTTGTTGAGGTTGGGTTCAATCAATTGCTTATTCCAAAGAGTTCTATTAGGTAACTGATAAACGTTGTAAATATTTGGCTTGTGTAGAGCTGTGGAAGTAGAGATAGTCTAGAAAAGAAATAGGGAGAACCAAAAGTTAGTATCTGAGAAGTCAATCCAGGGGACACTATCAGTGGGAAAGAGAGAAAATGCTTATTTGGAAGGTTCAAAGCTGACCTGGAAATGTACCCAGTGACCTGTCCACAGCAACACACTTCATGTGTCCTCTCTCAAATTACTTTTTATTCTTTGACCACAAACATTGGTATTTTCACACTACTTTTTTTAAGAAGGAAAATATAACTTGAGACAAATGTTGAGACATCAATAACATAGAAAGCTTGGTTTTGTAGCAGCTGGAGAAATGCCTCAGCAGTTAGACGCATGTCTGCTTCCCAGCACCCATGTTGAACAGCTCCTGGAGACCTGACACCCTCTTCTGGCCTTTGTGCACCTACTCCCACACACAGTCACATATACACAAGAAAAATACATATGTTTTTAAAATCAGTTTTGTAAAGTTGGTAATCACAAAATGAGAAAATTTTGCCTACTGTTTATCCTTTTATTTTCATTGCAAGAAATCAAGTAATTACCATCCATTTACTCAATAGGACATAGTTTGTGGTGGCCCTGATATGACGGTTCCCTTTCTGTTACACTTTATGGGACTGATGGCTTTTTATTCTGCAGACCTTTTTCTGAGTCCATTGTCACTGTCTCCTATGCCATGTTTGTATCCGATGGCTGCCTAATGCCATAACTACCATGTGAATTACTCTATATTTTTCTTCCAAGGCTATCTGTAAACAGTCTGTGTTGCTTTGTGCCATGGGTGACACTGAGAAGTACTTCAGTCAAGCTGTGGAGTGACCCCTAATTCTCCATGGGATTGCCAAGTCATCTCCTAGGTATACTCTGGGCTGGGACTGATTTACATCTCTCCTATGTCAGTCCTAATTCTCAGAGTATGGCCCACCTTTTTTCCCTCTTCCTCAGTACTGAGGTATTTATAGGCTATCCAGTCACTGCTCTGTATGAGTGGGACTCCCAATCTCCTCTAACTTTTCTTTGGAAGACTCAGCATTCTTCTGACCCATGATTCTTTATGGCTGGCAATGACTTTTCCTTCCTTTTGGGCCTAGTGAGTGATTATATCTGATGATTCTTCATCATCTTCTGTTAGACTTCTCCCCTGTTGTGTTTTCCCCCTTCCTGCATTACTGTCCTAGACCTGCAGGATGCTGAAGGCAGGATACTACTAATCTTGTAAATCGCTAGCCCATCCCAGTTGGTGGGTTGTGCTTGTGAACAATGCTGGGTAGGACTGTAAGCACCACTCAGACACAGGGGTGACGTAGTGTCATCTCCATGGGGGCAGGAGTGATGAATAGTGATGCTGTTGACTCTGTCATGTCTTCAGAGCATCTTATTGTTAATGTCTTTCCTATCTCCATTGTACACCTCTGTTCTGTTCTATAAAGTTAGAAGGTCATATCAGAAGAACAGAATAGAAAGCCACTTGCACATAGCTAGCTCTTGGCTCAAGGGACACAGAGAAAATGACATTTAGAAATACATTGTAGTGAATTGAGAGACAAATACACAGAGGTGGTACAGAAGTATTGCCTCTTTCATTTCCCTGTCAAAATCCCATTTCTTAAAGTCTTAGAAGTTTTTAGGTATAAGAAGGTTAGGGCACAAAGAGTAAGCATTTTCTTCCTAGTTGTGTCAGGAACCTGGGAAATGTACACATGTATAGAAGCTACAGGACACCTGTTCCCTACCCCAGCCACCGGGAGGACTTGTCATACTTGCAAGCACTGTGCTAGGCTCTCTCATAGTGATAACAAGATAGGCCTCTTGCTGTTGAGCACTCCATCACATTTATTTTCACTTTTATAGTTTGTTATTTATTGATATAAAATTTTCATAGACAAGCTTCTTCTGATTATTTTCTTATTCTTGCTCTGCCCCTAAGTAGTCCAGGAACACAACAACGTCCAACAAGGGCTCCTGAGTATTGCTGTTGTAGAGCAGACACTATGCAGAGTATCCAAAAGAAAATGGCCAACAGAACCTGCCTAGAAGGGATAGTACAGTTGTGTTAATAAAGAAAGAGTAATTGAGTTGTTAAAATTCTTGAGCACCTATGGCCTCAGTGGCTTGGCGATGTAATTCATGTCTGTGGCCCTAGATATTTTCTACCATGAGCCTGGTGTGGTAACTTTGACAAGCTTTTCATTTTTGAATTTTAATTTCTCTGCTATGTTGTATACATTATTTTGAAAATTGAATTAAATGACATAATGAATATGAAGGACATTATAAACTCTGAGAGTTATATAACTGTGATTATTTATTGACTTTTATTATTAGAAGTAGCTTTCCATAGACTACTGAATTCAGGGTTATATTCTTTTGGGCCTGTGTTTCATTTTGCTGATGGGTTCCAGAACCTAAAGGATCCTTTCTGACCTTGACCCAGACTTGGGGCAAGTACCTGTCAAAATCGAGCCAACCGAATATAAATGACTTAAACAGATCTACAACAGCAAGGAGATTGAAGCAGTAGTAAGAATCTACTGACAGGGAGGACACCAGGGCCACATAGATTCACTGTTGAATTCTACCAGACCTTTTAAGAACAACTAATTCCAATGCTTTTCAAGCCATTGCTATAACTATAGAAGTTCATTGAATTCTATAGTCTCTGGGTCTAGTTAATTTTGGTGCGTGTGTGTGTGCTAATTGCAATGTTGTTTTTTCGTAATAAAGTTTAAAGTAAAAAAATTAAAAAGGCAAGCATTGCTTCCAGACATAGTTTGTGTAGCTACTATTACCCTGATGACAAAGCTGAAAAAGGATCTAACAACAACAACAAAACAAAAAATAAAACTATGCTAGGGGCAAATTTCCTTGTTGAATACAAGCACAAAAATCCTCTAGAAAATGCTTGCAAATAAGATTCAGCAACACAGTAGTAAGGTCATGCTGCATGTTCATGCTGGCTTAATTGCAGGAATACAAGGATAGTTCAGTATATGCAAATTAGTAGACACAATAAAGCACATAAATAGAGGCAAGGACAGCAATCATTTTGTCATCTGAGTAGATGGAGCAAAGCTCTTAGTTCTTTTTTAGCATATAAAATAACGGGTTTTGTTTTGACATTGTCATACACATATGTCATTGGACTTTACTCATTCATCTTCCAGTTATGCTTGTGTGGTGCATGGCCCCCAACAGCTGCTGGCCACCTACTCACCAAACTCTTCCTTGTACTTTCATGTCGTTCCTGCATGCACATGTATGTGTGTATGTAAATAAAGATTCTTTATGTAAGATAAAACATGCATTATCTTATTCCCTCATTATCATCTCCTGATCCCTTTTTACCCCTCTTCCAAATAAATCCCCTCTTGTTCTCATGTCTTACTTTGGTTATATATGATTTCCGTACTGTTTCATCTTTCTAAATCATCTTGCACGGGAAGATTAAGTTTCTAAATGAATTATTTTTGTCTTGCTAACTTCTTTAAAAGCCCACCCTCACCTCACTCACTAGCTACCAATAGCCTATAGCAATAAGTCAGACTCCTAGCCAGGTGGTGAAGCCTTTATGTACTGTAGTTCTCATTTATTCTCACTGTAATTCTCCTTCAGCTGACATACCTGCTGCAAGAGCCTTTCTTCTCTCCATAGTACCTCTGCTTGTTGTCACCTTTCTTGAGATGGCCGTTAACTAACATCTCTGACCATCTAATTCCTGCCCATTCAGCTCTCAACTTCCAGTTCAGCTGTTTACCCCCCCGCCCCCGGTTCATTTTTCCTGCAACATCTATTCTCCTTGTCATGTGTAATCTTTCGTGAAGGTTGTTTGTGTAGATAACTGTGCACTGCCTCCTACTACAGTTTGTAAGTTCTTGAAAAATAGCATTCATCTACAGGGATGGATTCCTCATGGTTTTATGGCTTTGTGTGTAAGTGGGAGCTTTAGCAGTGTGCCTTATGGTCACTGAATTAGATGTGGTAGGATAATTATTTATTATGATCCACCATGTGCGTCTCAGTGTCTTGAGTCTGGTGCAAACCAGGTTTTCGTTGAATACTTGTTGAATAAATGAATAGGTATATTAAGTTTGTTTTGTTCTTCAAATGGGTCAATTAGTTTAGCACTTAGCCTTTTAACATGTAATAAAGTATATAATTTATTTCTTTGGTGATAAAGAAAACATGTTCAGAATGCTCTAGAGTCCTTTATAGATTGTGCTAAATTGTGTCAGCTGCTCATAGAGTGTCTGTGTGCTTGCTTAGAGCTAAATAGAGGTAACCAGGCCATTCTACAACTGCTCTGAGAAAAGTCCTGCATCGAACGATTGTAGGAATCATATGGACAATAGATCAGTGAATGGTTTTATGTTATATTTCATCTCTTGAAGATGCGGGTGATCTCAGGTGAAAGAAAGCTCCACCAGGACAAAGGACAGCTTGTCGCTAAGACCAGCTAGGCTGTCTTTTGCAAATTTCCCAGCCAGTAGTCAGCTCTTCCTTGATCATGTCATCATTACTGCCTTATTCATCTCACACCAGAGGAAAAGAAAAAAGGAAACAGAGAGGGAGAGGGCCTTGGGAAGGAATTCCTCCAGTGCCTAAACCAGGCTTGTCACACTGCAGGGGAACAGTGTCTGCTTTCAATAATCTCACATGTCATTAGCAGTAAAATATAAGCCTATCTTTAGAGTTTTATGGAATTTTTTGCTAAGGTTATAAGATCATTTATGATCTTCTTAGAGCAGAGCAGTGGAAGAGGTGCTAGTTTGTAAACGTCATTACTTGACTTGTTTTCAGATTTTAGATTAAGGCCGGTAGTAACCATTTTTCAAAGCGAATAGGCTATCTTTTTAGTTCAGATGGAGAAAGCACAAATTCTTTACTGTAGCTTAAAATATTCTGCACAAGGTGACGAATGGCAGAGATCACACAACATTCAACATTTAAAAACTTGAGTAGCTGGCTGATATTCTAAATTTTCTAAAGGACCAGGCCAGAACTTTTTGCAAACTCTTACCATCCTATTTGAATCACAGTCTGGATTCTTTATGCTGTGCATACATAGCCTTTATTTTCAGAGAGAGTGCGAGTTTGTGTTTGTCCATCCTGCCTTGGGAAGAAGCTCTGTCTTAGAGTGCTGAAGGTGATCACCGAGGCAGATCGTGTTAATGGCCCTCTTCCTCTCTTCCTCTCTGACTTTGTCTCTCTCGCTGTCTCTGTCCAACTATCTCTCTGTCTGTTTGCCTGTCTATTATGGGGGCTCGACTGGTTGACATGTATTGTATTAGAATTTTTATTTGGGTCTTTTTCTTACTCACATATTTTTGATTGTCTTAGGAACCGAGACACTGCTCAGTAGCAAAATTACAGTTATGAAATAGCAATAAAAATAATTTTATGGTTGGGGTCACCACAACACAAGAGGAACTTGTGTTGCAGCATTAGGGTTGCAGCATTAGGAAGGTTGAGAATTGTTAATGTCTGTAGGTATTGTTTAGTATTTCAGCTTAAAAATATGAATCAATATAATGCATATTGTATATCAAGTATGATTAGCTACACAGTCTTTTATACCCTAAGGCCATAATCTCATGTTTCTAAGACATATGTAATGCTTTATCTATATTTATGAATATTTTTGCCCAAGCCATACCAGTGCTCCATCACTGAGTATATAGCTTTTATGAGTGTGTTTGATAACAGAAATATACATGAAATGTCACTCCCATCTGTCATTAGTATCATTGTTTTACATAGACTTTACTTGCTTTAGAAGCCCAAGGGTGGGGTCACTTTCTTCTGGGTTGTAGTCTGAACGCTTGGTGCCTGGCTGTGCAGATGTTAGGCACTTTCGTGCATCTGATCAAATGATGGGTTAATGAGAATCACACTCACAAATGGCAATCTATAATTAAGATGATAGCTAGAACCATAAAGCCAACAGGATACTCCTGTCAGGCAGTTAATAATATTCCCACTTCCCAGCAGGCAAAACCTAATCAAAGTCGTGAGGTTGCTCGTTATTGTTGGATCCAAACCTAGAGAAGGTTCTGCCTGGGGAGCTTTAGTGGGAAGAGTCATAGAGTCTGTGCTCACTTTTAAATGGTTCCTTTAGTTGTGGATTTCCTGCATGGCTCTTGTCTGCAATTGTTTCCTTGAATGCTTGAATGAATATGTGTATAAAATAAGTCAAAAAATAAAAATCTGTGTGTAAAAGTTGTGATGCTTACTTCACGTTATTTCATATTCAATCTTTTTCTTGTGTGCTTATGTTACTTTGGGTTGTTACGATAGTAAAATATATTATAAATATAAGTTGATAAATATATTATATGTGTATAAATTGTCCTGTTTCCTTCGCATTGAATCTTTCCTGGGAGATTAGTTGCTGTAGGTCTATTTTTAATATTATTATTTACAGTCGCATGTGGATGCAAGTGCTTTCAAAGGCCAGGGAGTTTTATCCCCTGGAACTTGAGTTATAGGCAGTTGTGAGTTTTCTGACATGGGTGCTGGGAATTGGACATGGTTCCTACAAGGGTAGCATGTACTCTTAATTAGTGTCTAGTAGGTCTTTACAAGTGCCAGAGTTGCTGAAAATATAAGTTGCCATTCCTGAGTCTATGGGCAGCACAGCTGTAGTTTAAAGTACATACAGTGTGCTAGAGGATTCTAGATTTTAAGATAATCCTTCCACACCAGAGTATTGCTGAGTATGAGAACAAAACTAAGAACTACACATGAAGCCAGAGATAGAACAACCACCATGGGATTGCTTTGTGTGTCACACACCCCATAGTGTGAGCTGCCTGGGAAGGAGCAAGCAAGGTTAAAGGTCTTAAGGCACCACATAAAGGAGATCCATCCTCTTTACTGTAACCATTTTCTGCTGTGTATAAGACATTGTATAGCCTAGTTATGATGTGATTTAAATTCTGTGATATGTTTATTCTAGTAAGACCACCTGATCACTGCTGTAACGGGTGTCCTAAACTGATTGATATGATTTGATTTTAAATTTTTCACTGTACCATATGATGTCTTTTAAAATAAAAGTTAAATTTAAATGGGATTGAGGGAGGAGGAGAGAGAGAGAGTGCGCAAGCGTGTAAGCTTGAATTTGAACAAACCTATCATGAGCTAAAAGTATGTTTGAACCAGTTCTCTGACCCAATGTCTAGTAGACTAGAGAAGGAAAAGCCTGAAGTAGCCATGCTAAAGTAGTGAGTCCAGAGAACTGTTACTTCCCCGTTGGGATCTCTGCACTGCAGCTTGGCTTCTCCTGGGGACAGGTTACCTGTCTCTTGTCCCTCCTCACCCATCTTGCTCCAGGACTGAAATGGCTTCTATCTGCCCTGTTTGTGTGTCTCTTATATTCTGAGTGATTATACTTTGAATTCATCCCACCTATCTTTCTGTGCCTCTTTTTAAAGACTTCTTTCCCTTTCACTTGATTCAAGCCTGAGGTCTAGATTCTTTCTCCATGTTCTTATTTCCTCCCTGTTTCTTTGGCCAAATAAACTGATGACTTTGATAAAAGCTAGAGATTTTAAAGGACTTCTCCTTATTTATTATTAGGTTGGGAAAATGTCAATTCTGTGACGGCCCAAGTACTCTGATACTTTGATTAAAAGTGGTTGCTTTATTGAAGAACATTTTAAAAATAATTTTTATCACCTAGAGAGTTTTCCAAATTCCATTCTTAAATTTTTAAAATATTTATATTTTGTCGTTATGTGTGTATGTGCATCATGTGTATGCCTACTATCCTGTGGAGATCAGAAGAAGGTATTAGATCCCCCGAAACAGGATTATAAATGGCTGTGAGCGATCATGTAGATGTTGGGAACCAAACCCAGGCCCTCTGTGAGAGCAGCAAATGCTCTTAACCCCTGAGCCGTCTCTCCAGCTCTTTCTTAATTACATTTTCTGTAGCAGAGTTATATTTTAGTTTTGTTTTGTTTTATTTTCAAGACAGGATTTTTCTGTGTAGCACCATGTGTCTTGGAACTCACTCTGTGAACCAGACTGGCCTTGAACTCAGAGCTCCACCAGCCTCTGCCTTGTGAGTGCTGGGATTAAAGGCTTGCGCTACCACTGCTCTGCGTCTTAGTTTTAAAATCAGAATGTAAGGGGAAATTTTCTTTGGGTCATGGCTGCTTTTCAGAGCCCCTCATTGCCAGCTCTCCTACCATCATCAGACCAGTAGATTTTTAAATGGGTCTTAGTTGCAAATGCTGCTATCATAACTTGGGCCACTACACTATTCACTGGGAAGAGGCCTTCTCTGTGTGGGTGTTGGGAGTGTGCCAGACTCTGGGTAGAGCTGATGAGGGACTCTAATCCAGGCTTCCTTAGGAAGCGTTCCTGAGAGTCACATCCATTCTTTCTCTTTCTGGTGGTTGAGTTAGCAGTGCCCTTCTTCTGTACCCACCTCCACAAAGAGCCAGAGCTGGTTGGCAGCCGAGAGTTGAACTTGCTTTAGAAAAGCGGTCTCCTCCTGCCCAATCTTACCGATTTTACCTTTCCAGATTTTGACAAATTGGGGAAGCAGCCCCGTGAATTTTGCAAAGTCCCTGTTCTAGCAGCTGCAGACCCACTCCCAGTGCCAAGTCCACAGAGAGGGAGCATCCTGCATCTACACAATGTTCTGCCCCTGGCAGCCAGGTGTCTCAGCTACATGACTGTTTACAAATGTTCGATGTTTGCTTGTCAAGTCTTAGCAGTTTGGTAACAGAACAGCCTCGTTTGTTGAGTTTCCTCTGGCTTAGCTGTATTGTAGATTCAAGATGCATATTGTAGTAAATGTGAATGTTAGAGAGGGGAGATCTACGATGTATTTAGCCTATTGACTTTCACAAATAGGAGAACAGACAAATGAGTTAGCAGCCAGGAAGGAATTGCAGCTTAACTTATCACATACCTGTTTTGTTTCTTCTCTGCTGCATAGAACCTCTGGTTCAAATTGCATTCCACTGGTCTGTCGTTCTGGATTTGCCCGGCCTGTCCTATGCACAAGTAAAGCCATTCTGAAGGAATAGCTACAAACACGGAGCTTAGTTTGCTGGTATACCTTCTGTCTGAACAGAAGCTGACTCTCCCTATCATTTCATTTTGTTCCTTTGCAGTTCAGAGTACGTGGCAGCCATGGCTATATGCCCTTTAGCTCTGCCGTGAAGGGTAGCAGCTGGACAGGGTCTCCTCGGAGCTGGTGGGATCTCCTTTTTCCCCTCTTCTGTTATGGCATCGGACCTGCTCAATGGCCTGAGTTGCTCAGCCTGCTATTGCTCACTCTTCTGTCCCAGATGTTTCCCCCATCACCCCCTGTCCTGTATTTTAATTTTCCCTGAGACTTGAACTGACACAAAGTAGAGATTATTTTGAAAATACTTTTGAAACAGTCTGCATCAACTACTGCAGAAAATCTTTCTAGTCCTGTTTGTGCTGAGAAGTGCCAGAATAACCTGGTGTACTCGTGAGTCATTTTTATATGCTCTTCCTTTAGCTTTAAACCAGCACAGAGAGAAGTAACTCCAGAGTGGTAGGAAATAGAAAAACTGATGATGAGAGGTAGAAGTTCCAGCTTGTGACTTCCAGCATTCCTTAGCCAACAAGGGGTTTGGAGACTCTGCCTATAAAATGACCTAGGTGACGTGTGTGTGTGTGTGTGTGTGTGTGTTTCCCCAGCTCTGTCTGTGAAACATATTGCAAGAGAAGTTGATTAGCCAATTGTTCTCAATGGAGTGAACATTAAATCTAAATTGAAATGGAACAAATTCAAGTTCATCTAGAGACAAGGAATTCAGTAGTCTTACAGTAATTGTCTGTGTTGTTGTCAGATCAGTCACACTGAATGCCTTGGCCTAGATAGTGCAGTTTAACTGAGCATCTGAGCTTTGTAATGTTCAGGATAAAACAAGATTATATACAGATGCCTGGAAATAGACATTTATTCTCCACCATAGAATAAGAAAATACATACACTTAAGTATAGTTGTGCCCTAATTTACACAACCCCACTGCTTCATGCTTCTTCACACTCAGTGCCACCTCAGCTATGATTTCGTTAAGAACCACCTGCTTTTCCATGCAGTGGTAGTGGTTAGTTGATTTCATTGATCTCTGCTGTGACTGGATGTAGTAATAGGTGTTCCTTGCTGTTCCGTGCCTGTGCATTTGTGCATTAGCTTCTGGGTCTTGTATCATGTTGTCCTCTTTCAACTAATTTTGATCTTTAAAGTTTTTCAGCATCATAATGATTGTCTTTCCAACAGACCTCCCTCCCCCCTTTTTGTAAAAATTTAGTCTTTTAGAATTTGGTTCTGCCTTCAGCTTCTGAGCTTGATTCAGCATGGTCTTTTAGACATGGTAGTCCCAAAGCCCTATAAGTCAATTTCACATTAATTCTTAGACACTGGGGACTGGAGTTCCTATTCTTGTTTTAAATGGGTCTTGAGAGCAAAGCTCCAGCCTGGACTCTTGAGGTTGTCCTTTGACCTCCAGGTTGAAATTTCCTGTTACTCTGGAACATGAAATTTGCAACTTACAGTGGAAGCACACTGTGCTTTGTTCTCAAAGGTGACATGCAAAACTTTTAACAGGGAGCCTGGCATAGACAACAGTGCCCAAGCAGAATCTAGGTCACATCAGCTGAATATCAGCCCTACCTGAGCCAAACATGAGTTCACAGACTTCAGATCATGTATGTGATGGAGACTTTGAGTCTTACTTTACATGGAATTGTAGGGGTGTGCTTTTGTATCTCTTTTTCATGTCTTCTTTTAGTTCAGAAATGATGGATCAAAATTTCTAGTTTGGTCCCTGATTGGGATAGCAGTCATTACTTTATACATATGTGGCCACCTTCAACACTTTTGGGTACTGTCTTTGCAGGTGAGCCCTGCTGTCAGGTTATGATACAGCCAGTTCCTGGCCCAATTTTCCAATACATATGAATACTTATTGAGCTAAAGTATGTTGTTAGTCAGGTACAGGGTTATTCATGGAACCCATTTTGTGAAATCAGTGATGTCCCAATTTTCTGTTCTTTGCTGAAAAGGTTTCCCAGGGGGAAAAGAGCTGCTGATCATTGGCTTCAAACGACTACCAATCTTTAGAACAGCCATTCTCAATAGGGGGCATTTGGCCATGGCTGGAGACAGATTTGGTCATGATCCTCTTGGGCTATGTAGGTCAAAGCCAGGGATGCTGCTGCACAAACTGTGATGCACGCGACAGCTTCCACAGCAGTGAGTGACTTGGTTCACATGTCAGAAGGGTCCCGAGTAAGGATCTATACCTTCAGTGACCCAGTACAATACTGTTCCTAATGCTGCAGGTCTTGTTGGAGACTTGTAGCCTGTTAACACTGGGAGGAGGATCTGCATATAATATTGTAGTCCACTTTCAAATATTTGACAACATTATTTACTAATAACCCATTATCTATGAACTGGAGAGATGGTTCAACAATAGTAGTACTATTGAAGAGGACTAGCATTTGGTTCCTAGAATTCATGTCACTTGGCTCACAACTACCTGTAACTCTTGGTCCATAGCATCTAACACTCCCTTTACACTTGCACGCATGCACATACACATAAATTAAAAATAGATGTTTAAAAGTAGAAAGAACTCATATCTAACATATATCACAGTTAATGGACATGTTCACTAATAAAAACCCCACTTGCACCACCCTTTGCACTAATTAGCAAAGCAGCATTGTTGATGAAGACACTGTTGAATGGCATTCTTTGTAGATACTCCCTTCACACTCTGAGCATTGGTTTTACTTTGGCCTCCTACTAAGAAGATTTGCTTTCTTTCCTGGTTGTAAGATGTGGCACCGCCTTGTGCTCGTAGCCTGAGTAACAGACCCACATGATCTGCAGTGCTTGTGCTGGGTGTTTTGAAGTCAGTCTCAGTATTCCTCCCCAGCAACTCTGTTTGCTTCGCATTTACCTTTCAGTGCAGCAGCCACTCCATCTTGATTGCTGCTTTTGTGGGAAGTATTGAGACTTAGTTTGAACCAAGGAAATAGATGAGGAGCAAAGCCTCGCCTCGTTCCTGCTCCAGAGAGTTGAGAGCTAAGGACAGAGGCAGTAGGTGAGGAAACACATGCAAAAGAAGACAGAGTTTAAAAGAACGACTATACAAGGTGCCTTGAATGGTTTCTTCAGATGCAAAGGCGAAAGATGTGATGTGACAGAAACTATGTGCAGTAACTTCAAGGACGGCCTGAAATGGGCACTGGTGCTGCTTGATTCAGGGTCAGATGATAGAGACTTAGCAGGGCCAGGGGTACACATCCAGGCCTTCTCCTCATCAAGTGAGTCTCCCATTACTGTAATGTTAGTAACAGTAAATTTTGAATATAAAATCAAATTAAGGATGAGATATAAATTTACAGGTTCACATCTCCCAGTGGGGAAAAACACTAAGAAAATGTTCATATAATTAAGATTTCAATTAGTGTTTAATTTATACTTTTGTAAATACCATGATCTAGAAACTAAACTGATGAGAGAACTACATGTGACGTGAACATCACTATCCTAAATACGTGCCTCAGTCTATCTCTCCTGTTTATTGTTGGCCTTATTCTTTGGCTCACAGAATCCTGCTTCCCCTCCCCCCCCCAGAGAATAAACTGCAAAAGGAGCAGAGGGTGTTTCCAGTTGGCTGTTTCTAATATGTGATTAGTACAAAAAAAAAAAAAACAGAAGTGGAGAGTAGGTTCTTGAGACTCTGTGAGGACAGAATAAACAAAAGAAACTGACTCGAGCCAATCCTGGGGGCTTGTTTGAGTTCTCGGAATCAGATATTGAAGCTTGTTAGGAGTTCAACCCCTAGCCAGGAAATTGTTTGAAGTTGATAGCGGTGGGATAAGGAAAATCAGTTTTTTTCAGAGGAGTGATGTGGGATCTATCAACCATAATCCAGGGAAGGTTCCATGCTCAGGAGTAGTTGACTAAAACAAATCAGATTCCATGTTTTTGTTGTGCCTGTGTTTGCTTTTTTTTTTATTTATTTTTTTCGGAAAGAGAACATAAAATTGGGTGGGCAGGGAGTGGGGGTGGGTCTCGGCGGAGTTAGAGGAGAGGAAAGAATATGACCAGAATATATTGTATGAAAAATTAAAAAGGACTTCTGTTAGAAGGGTACGCTTTAATCTCATCTGTTTTCAGCCAAGTCAGTTATTCCGTCGTAGACACCCATGGAGTTGAACATTGCAAGCTAGGACTTAACACGTAGCTTAAAGTTATGCCTCTTAGTGGTTGTTGAAAAGTGTAGCAGTGACCAGAGGCCAGCCCCATGTCAGTTCACTGAGATGATCCGATCTTGAAAGTCATCTTTGGGTGTGGTTTAGAAAATGCTGCTTTAAGTATAATTCCTTGTTATTGCATACCACCTCTGTCAGTGTGACTCCCCATAGCTCTGTTACATACCTGACAGCAAGGACTTAGGGAAGGGATAGATAATGTTTTGATTCACACCTTAGAGGTTTCAACCCATCACAGTAGGGATGTGTACCTGCACTGGCTCCCTCCTGTGTCCATGTGTTCAATCTGGGCCCACAGCTGAGGGTTGGTACTGTCTACCTTCAGGCCAAGTCACCCCCTCCACTTAATCTTCTCTTGGAAATGGATACACAGAAACAGAGAGAGGTGTGCTTTGCTAGTGTTCTTTGTGCTTCTCTGTAGTCAGGTTAACACTGGACATTAGCCATTAAGCCTGTTAATAAAGGCCCATTTATAGCAGAAGTTTAGTGCTCACCTAATTGAGTACATGATCACTTTGGCATCTTGTTATTCAGTGATCATGTTCTATAGCTTACAATGCATTCTTGATGTTTTCATGTTTTTTTTCTTTTTATGTGACAATATAATTTTATTGATAATACATTATGCTTCATACGTAATTTTGACAAGGAGTAAAGTTCCATTCTTGCTCTTATTTGCTTATTTTCTTACATGAACTTTGAGGATAGATGATGTTGCCTCCCTCAGATTATCTCTATCCTTGTGAACCCTGAATCACTCCCAGCTTATTTCGTCTGTATTTCCGAAGGGTTGAAGATTCAGAATAGAAGAGAATGTGGTGATAGGACGTGCTTGTTGGGAACTCTTTAAAAATGGTGCCTTTTCTTAGCCCTAGTAATTTCTGCGTTCATGGTATCATCTATAACACTGAGCAGGTACCTGCTTTGCTTTCCATGTTAGCTTTCAACATCAGCCCTGCCATTTCTAGGGCTTTCACTGGCCTATATTGTGACCAAGTCATTGTGACATCACCGAGTTCCCAGTGCCACCCCTGAGCCATACCACAGCTAAGAGGGCAAAGAAATGCCAAAAAGTTTGAGCTATGAAGATTTTCCAAAGAACATACGTGGGAAGGTAAAGTTCTTATCAGCACACTGTCTCGCCAATGTCCCTGTGTTCTCTTGTATTGACATTATTGTATCTTTTGTTGTGAAGCATCTTCAGACTTGTTCTGAAAAGAGACAAGTCTATAAAGAGGTAAGTGTATATTAATGTTTAATCTAGTGACCAACAACTAGTTAAAACTTCACAATATTTGGGGTTCATTAAGGTTGATTTTCTTATTTCGTTTGATTCTCTTGATTATGGCAGACTGGATTCCCATAGTGATCTGTGTTAGCATATTCTGTCACATTTAAAGCCCAGTCGTGTTGTCCCAAACCTAGCATGATCTAAAAACCAATCAGTGTAGTTTGTTTTTGTTTTCTAGGAATAGCAAATGGAGGTGGGAAAAGACTTTATATTCATCTTTCCCTCAGGAAATGATCCCACCTTAATAGCAAATAATGTTCTAATACTCTTTGTTTTTATTTGTTCATTTACAACAGTTCAATGTCCGAAGTTTTATTTCTTTGCAGTCAGTTTACTGCTTTCTCTGAAGCTGAATGTGACTCTCCATCCTCAGCAGCCATTAGCTTAGCCAACGCATCCTCAGCTTATTTAAGTTTCAGGATTCATACCGTGTGACTTTTCCTCCCAGCATCCCATTAACTGTTTCAAAGCAATGCGCCATTGAAGTGTTGTGGCCGTGTTTCTTGCTTTGTTATTCTCCCCAGTGGATCTCAAGCTATTGATTCTGTTTGCAGTTGAGGGAAGATTTGTGATGTTTGCCGGTAGTTTGATGCTATCAGGTCTTTGGCGATAGCTCCCTCTTAAGTCTTCAGCATATGTTTCCGACATTTGGTGTTTTGCTTTAAAAGTTCTTCAAGCATTATATCTTTGCACATCGTTTATATACGTTGTGGCAGCTCTTCAAAATTAAATTTGTTCACTCTTCCTGTATTCATAATAGACCTAACAAACACCTGTAATGCTGAATTTCCTTAGTGTTTTTTAAAATATCCTTATACCAAATACTCATTTTCAGATAAATATTAACCATTTGTGGTACTCTTGCTTTAATAACTATATTGGGAAATACTCTTTGAGTTGAAGGAAAAGCAGGAAAAAGGATTTAGGAAGTAATTTCTCTCATGTTCAAGTTGTTAAATTTTGAAGTTGTGTACTTTACTCTTTAAAATTCAGTAGTAGGGCACACCTCTAGTCTCAGCATTCCGGAGGCAGAGGCAGGCAGCTCTCTGAGTTTAATGTTATCCTGGTCTACAAAGGAGTTCCAGAAAAGCCAGGACTGTTACACAGAGAATCCCTTTCTTAAAAAAACAAAAAACAAGAAACCAAGCAAATAAAAAAATTCTATATCAGCTGATGTTTTTATAGTTCATGATAAATGTATTCATACTGATATTTAAGTTTCTTTCCAGTTATAGAATTAAGAACTATTCATTGTAGATAATAAGGAATAGTCCAGATAAGAAATACTGCCCTCATTGTTTATCCTAGCCACTGCTTTCCTTTCCACACAGGTTACCCTTCTGTCCACATCTTTATAGCACACTCTATTTTCTGTCTTCCTCCTCTGCTTCCCTCCCCGTCATTTCCTATTTAAAGTAAAGAACTACCCCCACTTGCTCTTTTGACTTATACCTACCCGCACACACCACACACAGTTATTATTTTTGACTACTTAAAAGTTATTTTCTAAAATGTCAGTTTTTTTAATGATTCCTAATGTTTGATCATGTAACTAGGCCAAAATCTCTGAATTTATTTTTTTTGCCAAAATCTTTTCAATTAGTCTTCTATTGTTGATTCTTATTTTATTTGCTTAAACTCTGTTGTTATTTCTTTGTTGTTCAGTTGCATAACTCTTTTTCTTAGATATATATGAACTTTTCTTGTCTTAATATCTACCACAGTTGAATGCTTTAAAGTAAAATAGCTATCAGTAAGAGTGACATTGGTATTTATGGACCTATCTATTCTACTTTCCTTTTGTTGCTGTGCTAAAACAATATGACCAAAAGGATTCATCATCTTATACATCCAGGTCACAGCCTGTTATTGAAGGAGGTCAGTGTAAGAAGCTGAAGGTAGGCCTGCTTGCTATACGATGCAGCATTACCTCTGACCTGTGAACTCATGAACAAGGAGGAGCAGCAGAACCCCTGGACAAAGGCTGCTTGCTGGCTCAACCACAGGCTCATGCTAATCTAACTTTCTCACATATCCCAGGACTATCTGTCTAGGGCTGATAAGATGGTGCTGCTCACAGTGGGTGTACTGCATCAACTAATAATCAAGATCAAGACGTGTTCATAGGCAAATCTGATCTAGGCAGTTTGTCCATCAAGGCTTTTGTCTCAGATGACTCTAGGCTATTCCAAGTTGACATACAAATGCATATTTTATATATTTAAGTATGCTTAGTTTATATTTAATTTTAAAGTTTTTATAGTGAAATGAATTGTTTTTAATACACAACTCTGAGTTTTTGATAAATGTATACTGTAGACGGATGTTTCTGTCCTGCCTGGTCCCACAGCTATTCCAGTCCCAAATAAACACACAAGAGTCTTACATTAATTATAAACTATTGTTCAGGCTTATTACTAACTACCTCTTACAACTTAGATTAACCCATAATTCTCATCTATGTTTAGCCATGTGACTTGGTACCTTTTCTCAGTAAGTCATTCTCATCTCTGCTTCTGGATGATTTTTGACTCTCTGCCTTTCCGCTTCCCAGAATTCTCTTAGTCTGGTCGTTCCACCTATACTTTCTGACTGGCTACTGGCCAGTCAGCATTTTATTAAACTAATATGAGTGACAAATCTTTGCAGTGTATAAGAGCATTATCCCACAGCAATATACATTATACATCAGCCCCCTCATAGCAAGATAGATATCCCACCTGAAAAATTCCTCGAATTTGGCTTTGGCTACAAAACATCATTTTATTAATTATGAAAAATAAAAATATACAAGTCATTCTTAAAACTATTACCATGTTGCAGTTTGTCTGGGCATTTTCTAAAGTATCTGGGCTTTTTTTTTTTCTATTTCAGAAATGTTTATAATGTACTTGTTACTAGTCTGTTCCCCATACTTTTTAGTGCATGTATTAATTTTTTAGTGTATATATTACTTAGGTATTGGATTGATTGTGGTTTCTCTCCTTACAGCCTAGCAGCCCTGCAATGATTGTATTTACATGTTGCCAGAATTGCTAAGAAAGTACTGAAATAGAGGAATTTCACATTTTTTTGGTTGTGAACAGTTTTCAGAATTACTATGTGTTAATCAAATTAATATTTGAAGTGCTTAGGCTATATATATATGACAGGCAATATAGATGAAAACCCACTTTTCTGTGTTCTCGCCAATATTGATTATAATCTTATATTTTGTCAGTTTGGCAGATGAATAATACAACACTTTTTTTACGTGTGTATTTGATTCCACAGCTGTATTTTTCATTTGCTTATTATCTGTAAATGGGTGTGACTCACCCGTCTCTACCTTGTGTCGCTTTTGGTAAGAAGGATAAGGCTTAGTATTTAAATCAAGTCCCTTCTGTATTGGTGATCTTAACCTTCACAGTTATATCTAAGAAGTTTTGTCCTCTTTGTCACTGACCTATTTTGATTTTATTAGTTATTTCTTGTAATATGAATATTTTTTATGAATCCAGTCATTTTCAATTTTATTAATTTATATTTTGAGCATGCATATTGAATTTTAGTTTTTTTCCTCTTTATATCAGTTCTCAACCTGTGGGTTGTGACCCCTTTGGGGGATGGGTGTCAAATGACCTTTTCACAGGGGTTACATAAGACCATTGGAAAACATAGATAATTAATTATGATTCATAAGTTAGTAAATTACAGTTGTGAAGTAACAATGAAAATAATCTTATGATTGGAAGTCACTGCAACATGAAGAACTATATGTCACAGCATTAGGAAGGTTGAGAACATATATTCAGATGATAGTTATATGCTTTTCTCTCACTTAGCATTATTTGTCAAAAATTCCTCCTACATCTTTTCCTTTGTGATCCTAAAAGACTAGTAAACTTTTAACTGTATTGCCACGAAAATATAGATTATTTACTTGCATATAAATGTCTTTTTATTTGATCTTAGTGCTATGTGTTTCTTACTATTCATATGCTTTCAAGTTGCATCAACATGTCATTTGAAATGTACTTAACCTTTAAGAGCACAGTGACACTTAAATGTGTTCTAAATTCACACATCTTTTATTTCCACATTATGATGATGATTATTTTGGTTTGTATTTTCAGTGTCTTCTACCAGATTTAAGGGGAAAGTATAAATGTATATATTATATATGTATATATTCTATTAATGTATAATATGTATGTATATATTGCTAATATCTGTTAATTTTTAACATGCTGCAGGATATTGAAGATAAAGTAAGTAACAATAGCAAAACCTAAAAATGAACATGGATTTATGTAAACTAAACAAAATTGAACAGTTACTATTATAGAGTGAGCCAGGTAACACGTGATAACTTTATAAAAGAATATGAAATGTGTACAAAGATTGAAATGCCAAGATACATTGATTTCTGCTAAGTAGTAGTCAAACATCTATTTATCCTTCACTGAACACAAAAATATTATAATAACTTTGTTACTTGTAGGTAATATTATAAAGAGAGGTCTTTTCTGTTTCAGGAACAAAGATCACGTTAGCATAATTATGGATGGCAAGCAACAGTTTAAAAATGTGTGTATTCTAGCTAACCTTGATATGCACAAGTAGATACCGTCATTAGTTTATAAGGAATTGCATTGTATTTCTTTTTAAAGAGTTTGTAAAATAAGATCTTGGAAATTAATATTATAATTAAATATCTTAAATTACTTTATTATACTTATCTTAAATTTTTCAAATAAAGAGTAAACCATTATTATTACGTCTCCATCCTTTAAGCTGCTACTTTTTCATGTGTAGGGAGATGGAATGAGCACATGCAAATGTATACAGGTAGGGAAATGGAATATACATACAGGTGGGGAAATGAAATGAATACATTCATCTATATACAGGTTGCACTGATCATTTAAGGGTTCTCAAATGTAAAGTTCATGTGCATGTGCTATTTAGGCAGTTTATTGGTTATTTGGGATTAGCAAGTGTGCATCTAATTCCAAGAATCAGATCAAAGTTTCATTGTGCAGACTATTAATCCTAAAAATTACTCTTTGAAAGGGAAGTTAAATAAGACAGTCTGATGTACACTGTATTCGAATATTTCCAAATACATTTGGACAAAGTAGGGCACAGCTGTTACAGTAAGAAAAAACACAATGCAGTTTCATTCTTTACATATAAATGTAGCAATCATCATCATATTAATAATTTTCAATGGCAGAGACCTAATAGATTGCAATAAACATCAGCTCTGTATGTGTTTATAATACAGTTTCTGCCTGAGTTTTGCTTCATCTTTGCTGCTTTTGCTTTTTCTCAATATAGTATATTCCTCATGTCTTTTTTAGGCTCGGCAGCTGGAAGAGAAAGACCGAGTGATACGGAAGCAGGATGCATTCTACAAAGAGCAGCTGGCCAGACTGGAGGAGAGGGTATGGCTATTTCTTGTCATTGCTTCCTTCTCTTCTCTCTCTGCATCTGTAGCTCCCCATATATTTGTTTAAAAACCAACAAATTAGCACTAAAGTTGCTTGTCCTAGTTAAGAAGTGAGGAGGCTAAGCAACTAGGTCATTGTCTTCAAAAATGTTTTGTGTATGTTTGTGTGGTTATATTATTGTTTGTTGTGGGGTTTTTTTTTTGTGTGTGTGTGTGTGCTCAAGAACTCCTTCACATAATTTGCGTTTTATAATGTGTTGTAATCTGCATTGCCTCAGACCAAACAGCAGGCCATTCATTTGAACTTTCCCAAACATTGTTTATATTACATTTGAGTGCATTCCTGGCCATGATGTTGTTTATCGTCTTTGGGGTTTTAGCTATTGTTTGTTCATCTATTTTCTTTGTATCTTTGAAACATTCTCTGTCTTGAATTCACTACACATCTAAGGATGACTTTGAACTTCTAATCCTCCTCTCTACTCCTTTGAGTGCTGAGGTTCCCCATGTGTGCAACATACCTGGCTTGAGGTGGTCCTTGAGGTTTTGAAGGATATGCTGTCAGTGAAGCCCCATTTTGCTGCAGTTACACCTACAATTCGATGTCTCCTTCAAGAGTGGTAACAGGAACTAAAAATATGTAGGGCTTACTAGTGGGATTTAGGACAGGAGGAGGCATATGCCTAGTTAGCTCATACTTACAAATGGACTGAGACATAGCATAGGGATCAGGACTGGAGGAATACAAGACAGTGGCTTAAGAATGGTGTTTAACGTCTTGTCAGAACCCCTGTTCAGTGAAATCGATTTGTTTAGGTTATCTTTATATTGAATCCATGGAATTGCAAACTGACCTTTCTCCTGTGTTTAAGATCTAATGTTTGATTTATTTAGAATATGACATTTGATCAAATGGAGGGAAAGAAAGAAGTGCAACATTGAATTCTGCTCAGTGCAGCTATTTGTATTTCAAACATATCTCCTTGTTCCCTTCCTTGTGGCGGGGTCAGCACATCTTGAATAGGATCATTTTACACAACTGGTGTTTGTCAGGTACACGTAAGCTAAACGTCTACTTTTGTGGAGCTTCAGGTCAGTTCTACATAGTGTACGGCAGCATAGATGATGTGGAAAATAGTAACTTAGAAGGGAATATGGAGTCCCTCAGGCAAGTGTTAGCCTGGGGTTGCATGAAGAAGGATGATCTATATGATGGAATAGCAAGGAACAGGCCTTTAGTTACAGGAAAACAAGTCAGGGTCACTCCTGAGATAGGGGTGTAGTGGGCACATAGGGGAAGGACAGAAGAAGCCTGGTGACATCAGCAGAAGAGGCAGCTACCTTGGGCAAAAGTTGAAGCAAGAGAGACTTGGCAAAAGATTAATATATAATTGAGTTGGCATGCTAGGCATGATGGCACACACCAGTTAGCCCGGCGCTTGGGAGATGAATCCAGGAGGATCAGGAATTCAAAGTCATCCTTGACTACACAGCAAGTTTGATATTACAGTGGACTATATGAGAACCCTATTGAATTGGGGTTGCGGGGGAGGGGAGGAGGTATTTGGATGGCCATGGTTATTACTAGGGTGCTAGCAGTGACAAAAACAATTTTGGTTGTGCGTGCCAAAGGTAGAGACCAAATTTGATAATGGTTTTGAAAGTGAATAAAAGAAAGGCTTAGACATAATCTAGGTCTAGTCTTATAACTAAAAAGAAAGATTTTTGTAGGGAAGATTATGCAGATTATCAATTAGGATATTGGTGGTTGAGTAAATAAGGGGTTTGTTTTGGCCATTATTTGTGGTACTTCTTAAAACATTCAAGTAGAGATGTTGAGTAGGCATAATATGGAATGACTTAGAGAAGCAATCAGTGATAAAATCCCCACAGTAAATATTTTAGTTAACCTGGGCTCCATTGCATCCTCTTATGTCTGCGTCCATAATGTGTAAATGAAAGGGACTGTCTATGTACTGAAGTTTAAATCTTGTATAATTTTTTACATCATCAAATTTTTAAAAAAGTTTAATCATTTATCTGTATGAAGACCATTCTTAGGACTGTCTCTACCAGGAAGTGAGCCTGACTTGCTGTCAGGTCAGTTTTCAGACAGGCCACTTTGAGAACCAGTTCTGACATCATTTGCCTTTCCTTCACAGACTGTAATGAAACTCTTACTTAATCTTTCAGTTTCTCCAGCCATTAGGAGGAAGGAATGTTTTTGTATCACTGACTTGTTAAAATGACCTAAATAAGGAGGGTGGCATGCATAACACTCTGAGTTCAATCCCAGGTAATACCCCTGCTGAAATAAAGGATGACATGACAGTTCTTTAAAAACTGGCCAGATTTATCAGTTGAGCTGTTTTCATCATAGGACATACATTTTTCATTGTAAACAAGATTCCAATAGTCATGAAATCACTTTCATGTCACTCAACCTCTTCATGACTTCTCCCAGGCTTTCTCTGTAAAGCCCTGGGAATATTATAATATCTTTATTGTTGATATTCCTAGAGGACCTGTCATTTTATCTAGGTGAGTTTCGTTTATGAATACATGAAGGCTATTCAGTCTGGGACTAGGCATTTTTCAAAACTTGTAAAGGCATTTTCTTTTGTATTGTCAGTGGTTGTGAAGGTACACTGTATAAGCATTTCTGAACATACCTGGTGTTAAAAAGTATAAAAGTGCTGAACTAAATGGCTTTTAATAGAAGAAAAAAATCATGATAATGTGAGTGTGAGAATCATTTGTGTGCAGTGCAGTCCAGGTTGCTATAGCTTGAGAATGGATTTTCTTTTAGTTACATGAAATGATCAAACCTTCAAGTTAATACTCAGTTGGAGAGTGTGATTGACATCAGCAAGTCTTATGAGGGGCTGTGAGTGCAATGTAGTGTTAATGTGTGCCCTCTGTGTCTAAGGCCCTGGGTTCTTGAGGACCACTTAAAACCTTAGTAAGTCTTAGGATATCATTCCAAGGATGTTTCCTATGATAGACTAGGCACGGAAGTATGTATACCCCACCTTTGCATTATCGCTTATCTTATTCCTTCAACTATCCATTTTGATGCAAATTTCTTTTGCAGTTGTGCATTAGTCAGTTTGAGCATGTGCACCACGTCCAGTTCTGTAATACAGCCCAGTTTGTTTCTTGGTTTTATTTCAGTAAACTATTAATCAGTCAGATAGTTGCCACATGTCAAGTCTAATCCTCCCAGGGTTTATGTTAGTTTGTCCACCAGGAGTCTGTGGTAGCCTTTTCCTTTCACCAAAGTGTGAATTTTAATATGTGTAATTTTCCTAGACAACAATTTTATTCTTTCTGGAACCAGTATTCTCAAATCATAGATATGAAACTTTCACAGGTCCTCACTTCCCAGTCAATCAGAGGTCACAGACTTTCCAGCCAGTGTTGGGTTAGATCAGACAGTAAACTCTTAGCTCTTGAGATTGTTAGAAATCTCATGTTTAAATTTGTGGCCTAAAGGGAGCTTGAGGACTATGACACTTACTGAAGAGCCCTGAAAAATATGACCTTGTGGTTGACAGTTTGCCCAGAGGAAGCCTAGTGCAGGCCCCTAGAAGAGATGCTGACATGTTTTCAAGGGACTGGCCCAAGTCCCTCTGGCTACTCTTTCCTGTTTTCACAATCTATTGAAGTATAATTGATTGACAGGTCTATAATGCTCCACACCTGTCTATGAAAATTCTACATTTAATAATTGTAATTGAATATGTAGTGTTAAAAACATTTTATAGTTTGCTTCATTTTATCTTCAGAAATAACTGTATGAGGCTGTCCACTCTATGACTATCCTGAAGCTGAAAGCAACTTGCCCCAAGAATATAAAGTCAGAAGATTGTCAATAGATCTGATTTTGAGTCAGCTTCATCAGCATCTCTGGGAGCCAGGACACAACTATCTTTAAAATGTATGAGTTTCTGCTTAACTTGTTAAGTCTGACGGGTTACAGTGTTAATTCTGTGAGGGCTAAGTTAGCCCCTCTGCTTCTAATTACTTCCTAGGACCAGATCTTAGCATTTGTTATTGCCTCCCCACAACCTGAATGTATTAAACACTCGAAAATATGTCATTTTCTCCTCAGGATTTGTCGCTTCCAGAGAAACTATGACAAAAAAGATGGTTTTCTTTACCTAGAAACTGCAGTATGATGAAATCCCCAATGCTGTTTGCCTGTCTGCTTTTGGTGCTTCCCCCTTTAGTAAGAAATTTGTAGTTATGTGAGCACATTGACATCTTTGAGGTGACCATGCAGTCATCTTTACTCTTGTAGCATAGTCAGCTCTTTCTGTCTTCTGGAAAGAAAATAGACTTTTTCTTGGTAAATTGTTTTGGTGGATAATTTGTTTGATGTGGATTATTGACACATTCTTAAGGAAAATGCATTTTTGCCAGCATTTCATTGGTTCTAAGGATGAAGGACCCTATATCCCCAGGACATCTTGGAAACTTGATCCCTTTGTGGGTTCCAGTGTCATGCATGTATAACTTTTTAATTTTTAAAATGAAGTGGAATTAATTCTTTGCACTGAACCAACCACTTTCTTCTTCTTGGCTCTCTTAAGGAGATGGGGTTTGGCACAGCATGTACGGGAGGTGTAAAAGCCCTGGTGGCCTTGAGAGCTTACCGAAGTCTAAACTTAGTGTTCAGACCAGCTTGGTCATGTGGCACATATTACTTGTATTTTATAGACTTCTGGGTTTCAGTAGCAATATTCATACACCTTGCAAGAAACTACCTAGAATTAACACAGAAAGGGAATTGCACCAGCTGGGCAGAAGAGGACATTGAAAGGGAATAATGAAAAAATAAATTACCATTAAGAAGTAAGAAGCCAGTATTACTGGCTTGTCACCTGGGGAGAGAGTTACTAATTAAATTCTAAGGTCATGCTTCCATCAAATGAGCAACTTTTTAAAAGCCCCTCGCTTCCGGTGGGTGGCAAATCTTCAGCAGCATCAGAAAGTGTTGGGTGCCTCTGTATGATTAATTGCTGGTAGGATTGCTTCACTTTTTGTCAGTTGATATTTTTACCTATGTTTCTTTGTGGGAAGCTTAGAAGAAGGGTGGAAACAATGCTAATTGATAATAAGAGATTAGAATAGGTTATTGTGCACCTGATGTACTACATATGGGAGAAACTATTATATATATACTTTTACTACCAGATGAAGTCTGGCATTGTAAAATCTGTCCCCGAGTTAAGCCAGGGTAGCATGGATATAATCACTACAATCTGAGATAATAAAGTAATAAATAATCTTTTTGTAATGAGGAGGTATTAAATTGGTTTACTGGCTTTAAAACAAAAGCCTCACCGTTGTTATTTTTCTTGCTAAAGCACTTTAGAAGCAGTTGTCAGTGCTTTTAGGTCAGTGTGTAACTCACTGTGGCCATGAATGTGAATTGGCAAACTCAGTACGATAGTTAAAAAAAAAAAAAAAAGCCAAGCTCCTCCAGCCAGTCCTGCATAGAGACACTTTGTTCCTTTGACATTTGTGAATTTTGTATAGGTTTCCTAATTCATGTGAAAAATAGGGCAGACTCCCATGGTTTCTGTAGTTACAGAAAATTGCAGAAACAGATGAAGTTCTCTGGTCCACACATTCATACACTGTAGGTTTTCAAGTCACTGTCATGACTGCAATGCCATTGAGAGTGACAGATCCTAGCAAAGCTGCTTGTGGTATGTTTTATACATTGTGAGTTACACTCTTAAATAAAAGCATCTTTTCAAATGGAGTTTCAAATAAGTGCATTTAGAAATTATTAGGTAGAAAAACTAATGCAGCCTAGTCTAGTCACACCATCTCTTTTGTTACTACAGCTGATTATAACTTGGATGCAACAGTGAGCCATTTTGCACTCTGACCTGTTTCTTAAAGGAGGGTTATTATTACAGATATTCAGAAAAGTAGCAAATAATATGAGTTGATGTCACCCCCACCCTCTTTGCTTGTTATTCTCTCAGGGGGCCGGGGGGTGGGGGGGGAATCAATGCAGTTTAATAGATATGGGATCTTCTACTCAATTCAACAAATCCTTCAAGTACATTGACTTTTCTGTTAACTTCTCTAAAATTTCGAATGGAAAATGTGGTTTGTGTAACCTTGAATTGCTTTTTTAATCTGGCTTTAGGGATATAAAGCATACGCTTTTTTCCCTAGGGTTAGCTTTTAAAGTGTATTCTGTTAAAATGATCCCCTTAACTGGAGCCAGTTCTTCTGTGTCTAACTTAAGAGGAAAGATTTGCAAATCATGGGATCAGCACTTAATTTGGGCTCTATTTACCATGTTGGCTGTCAAGAAGCATTAACCTTAAGGTAAAATGAGAACATGGAGTACAAAGCTGTGAGCTGATGGCATGCAGTACACCAGGTATTAAATAGCATTATTCGTCCTGCTTGCTCCAGTAAACAGGATTCCACTATTATGATGTGTCAGGGCTTTCAGTGAAATCAAATTTACAAGACACTAAACTGCCTTCCTCTCTGCTGAGCAGCTTTATTCTGGGATCTTGCTTTCATACTAATCCTGTTGTAGGAAATACTTGTAGCAGTTGTGAATAGAAATTATAATTTAATGATCTCTTCCTCTCCTCTATTCAGAGATTAGAGTGGACCACTGTGCTCTGCAGTGATAGCTGCAGGGCTCTGCAAAAGAGATGATGCAGAGTTTGGCTTTAAAGACCAGTGACCTCTTTGTGAGTGCTTATAATGATCATAGGTGTGAAGAAGCCAACAATATGGACCTACTTTCCCAGCGTTCTGCATTTCCTTTGCCTTTGAAAGCCTGTACAATGAAATAATCTCATTCTGTTTATCATAATGACTGAGAAATGGCATGCCACTTGGATGTGTAAAGATAAAAAATGCATTGTGCAGTTTGGGGGGAAATTCCAGTTTATAGATTCTATACAATTTGCAGAGGCTCAGCAAGCATTTGTATTTGACAAAAACAAAACAAAACAAAAAAAACACCAACCCATCTTCCCTTTCACTGAAATTATTTTTGGGGGAAGTGACAGGTGATTGACAATAATATTACAGCAAGGAAGCCATTCTGTTTCCTTTCATTGAAATTGAAAAATGTGCTAAAATATCTGAATTTTAAATATTTTAAAAAATATCCAATTTTAAAATTAGTGATGGTTTTGCTTCTTGATATCTTATTTATAAATTTCAAATATGCTCCATTTAGGCAGTCCAGCCAATGCTTATTTCCTTACTTTGCTGACTAAAAAAATTAAAATACATGAGCATTAAATTTTTTAAAGGAAATTACAGGGCTTGTGTTAGAAAATGCTCTGCAATCCCAGTTTTATGTTCAGAGCATGAGCCAGCTGCGCCTCTAGAAGAGATTACATCTCAGTACATTAGTTTCAGTTAGAAAGATACATATGGTCATTAAAATATTTGCAAATAATATCGGCTCCTGGCATCACCCAAGAAGAAATGCCCATATCTGAACCTGGTATATAGAGTAGGTTTACACTGTACTATACATTTGATGAAGGGAATCCAAATCTAATTTGGCCGCTGAGACTGAGATAGGTTTTTTTTTTTTTTACCTTGGTTATTCTCAATCAGAATTTGAGGCACTAGAGAGAAATTATTGACACTCACCATTCGGTCAGACCAAATATATTAAACTCTAACAGTACGCCAGGCGCTGTACATAGATATGGTGATATACGAATAGCACAAAACGCCCATGGGCATTTGGTACAGAGTTTTTCATTGATAGTTGATCCAGGGAAGCTGTGCTGGACTATTATTTTCTAGAGCCAAAGTGTTTTTTGAAGAATATTTGGTACCTTTGTCTTTTAAAGGTCATAAAGTCATGGGATTTTGAGGGGAATTTAATGGCTTGAAAAGATGCCCCAAGTTAAATTCTCAGATGAAGATCCTGTCTGCTGCACTGGGTTGCCTCAGATGGCACTCTCTGAAAGAAATTATTACACATGTAGCTTCTGTGAAGTCAGATATTAGACACTAGATCAATTTTGAAGATTAATGTCATTGTCAGAGTGGGGTTGGTTCCACAGTCAAATGATTTCAAGAAATGATTGGTTTCATTATGTCAGATGTATTTGTTTCTCAAAGGCATTTGGGCCTTCAGGATGAGGGTGTTGCATGTGATGATTCAACATTTGACTCAGGCCATAGAATCTTTTCTAGAAACAGTCATTTATCTAGTCTTTCAGGTTACTGAGATCTGTGTGCCCTGCATAATGCCAGTTTCATTTTGAGACCTTGATTTGCATCCTAAGATGTGAAGGCAGAAAAGGATTCCATTCGTTGTAGAATTCTGAGTCTGAGGGCTCACAGCATCATGGGATTGCTGCTCTTTGCCCTGTTGCTGAAGGGTAGGCAGGTGAAGAGAAAGCTTGGTTGAGATGTACCTAGGAGATGGCTATTTTCTTTCTCTGACTCTAAGTCCTTAGCAGAACTGTGGTCTTTATAAGTAAGCTGTATTTTTTTAAATTTCCATGCCTATTGTTGATTGAAGCTTGCATTCTCCTACCCTCTTCACAACTGAAAGTGATTGGGTAATGGGATTTAACCCGTGTCAGAATGGAAAATCATTCCTTTGCACCCAAGAGCTGGTTGTCCTTCTCTGAAGACTTGGACCGTGGAGCCCAGCACATGTGCTAAGCATGAGGGCTTGCAGAGGGATTACCTTTTCTTTTTTCCTTTCATGAACTGAAGGAGAAAAGTAATCTAAATGGATAATACTCAGTTATCTCCACAAAGTTTTAAAATGCTTCCATCAGTGCAGCCAGGTCTCGGTCTGACAGAGCAAGCAAAGGACATATCAGTCTTAATGGGCCTTGAGTCACTGGGAGCCTTCAGAGTGTTTGTAGGGCTTACTGTGAGATTTGCTGGTGGAGCCGAGTATAGACTGTGTTGTATTTGGAGAATAGGTTGAATGATCAAAGCCCGTAATCACATGCTTTGTAATTTAATTTGCCTCCATCAAAGTTGAGAATGATAGCTCAAGGAACATTAGCACCATCACTCCATGATCTGTAATGTTCTAGAACATGGCTCTCTGAGAGTGAGCTCTGTCCATTTTCAGGACCCATGCCTGGTATTTAACTATGTACTCACTGAATATTTATTGCGTGGATGATTACAATAGTTTTGGGCAGGTTAGAAATGACCAGTGTAGTTTATGGTTGGTTCTAACAGGCCACTTATAGGAGGCTCAGTTCTAGGCTGGTTTCTCCTACAGGTTTTCATACCAGGTGAGGCTCTTTCTGCTCCAGCCCTGTAACCCATATTAATGCAGCTGCATATTTTATTGATATGAAAATTAAACATCAGGGCAACTACTACTTTTTTCAGACTTGAAATAAAATCATATTGCCTTCATGATACTTTTGTTCATTGTTTCAACATTATTTAGGGGTGTTTGGAATCAGTTTTACTCAGAAGTCCAATCCGAAATAGACTGTCTGATTTTGTGTATTATCTCCAAACATGGCTTTGGATGAAAATGTTCCTGGGTACCATGATATGTGAAAGTCCTTTGTATTTCTTGGCTATTAGCAGGAAACAGTTGCATCAGTATCGTCACCAGCACCAATGAAGCATCCCAGGCATCTCCTTGTCTAGAATGCTAGGGAACCACATGTGTTTTAAGTTTCAATTTTTTTTTTTCAGGTTTTGAAATGGTTGCATAGATGTAGTAAGCTACCTTGGGGTGAGACCCTATGCTTAAACACAGAATTTGTTTTTCAGGCATATATACCCTGAAGGTCTAACTTCACTTTTTAAAACAATATTTCTATTGATTCTTTGAGAATTTCATGCATACATGCAATACATTTTGGTCATGTTTAATCCCCTTTCCATCTTCACCCTTTTTTTTTTCCACACTCACCTCTTTTCCAACTTTGTAGGTTTTGTTTTGTTTTTAATAACCCAGTGAATCTAGTTTGTGCTACCCATACACTCATGGTTTGGAGCATCTACTAGAACATGGTGTATCTACCTGTGGCCACAATTCCACTCTCTGAGAAATCATCAAGTGTCAGTAGCCCTCAGCTAGGGGCCCACCTTCATTTTGAATAGGAACCCATCATACAAGATCAAGTACAGAATTTTCCACTTGTGAAATCTTATGAGCACACAGAAATTTTTCAGTTTTGAAGTATTTTGAATTTTTGTGTTAATGTTGCTCAATACATACCATCCCTTAGGGCCCGAAATGATTTAACATGATTCTATGTTTCTTTGGGGGTTGGGGGTGCACAGAGTTTGGTGCCTCTTCCCTTTCTTACCCAGTCAATTAGTGTTTTTATTGTTGAATCTCAAAGGCACAGAGTAACTTGCCCCAGATGTCCCAGCTGTGTAGCCAGGCCCCTGCCTTCCTCGTGGCAAACATCCTCTCACTCTGGGTGACCACTGCTGGTACACAAAGTTCCTGTGAGCCAGATAATACTCAATTGTAAGATGTTCATGAAGCTGAACAGAATATTGATTTGTTTTCCCTTTAGAGTAAGATTCTCAGTTAACTGGCTGTTAGCAACAGTTGGTCGGCCCTTTCTACAGTAAGCACCATAGGCTCACTTCTCAGTGGACTGTATTTATAACAAGGAGAAATTATGCCAGTATGTATGTTCTAGGAGTAACAAGATGAAACATAGTTTGTCTTCAGTATTTCATCATGCCTCTAGTATTTCAAGAACTGTAGTTTCTATCTTACCAGAATAGACTGGATGACCTGAGATAGGGAATAAAGGCTGAAAGAAAAAGGGCCTGTGGTATTTCCTGGGGTGATCCGTATCCTGACATCTGCATGACTGTTTACATTGCCATCAAAATAAACATAAAACTAAAACTACATTGAGTATTTCTGTAATTCAGTAAGAATAATGCATGGAGGATTGTGAATTGTCTGTTCTCTCATGGGATTTACTTGAAATGGTAGAAATTTGGCGGCCATATCTTGAACTACTTGTTGAAATTCAATAGTGTATAATTAAAGACAGACACTGCAATTTTGCTGTTGGATAGACTAAAAAATTATATTATGTCTCATTTAGACTTGATCCTAAACCCATTTTCAAAAAGAGTAATGCCAGAGAGACAAAAGGGCAAGTATTGTAACCTGGAGGCTCAAACTGCATGAAGAACCAATTTGTAGAACTACCCATTGTTCTGCAAGCATTTGAGAGTAATTATGCAGAGGAGGGTTGTAAATGAATATTGCTTTAGGAGTGGCCAAGCGGAGGCAGTGATCATGATGACTTTCTGGGTTTCAAGCATTGCCAGACAACAAAATAAGACTACTGTTATTTTAAGCCTGTCCTAACAGAGAGCTCAAACCAATATTGAGCAATAGCCTGGGTAATATGGTGCCAATGAATTGGGATATTTTATTGACAAAGAAATTTACTGCTCTTAGGAATTTACTTATGTAATACAGAAGTTTGCCTGTTTTCAGACTAAGAAATGGACACGTGTAAGCTGGAAAATTGGTTTTATGCGATTGGCAAAGGGAATGATGGTGGTGTTTACCTAATCATTGTTATTGCACCACCAATTCAGCACCAGACAAGTAACTGGTGTAGATTTGTCCATTTAGGCTCTTAGAACTGGTTTACATGGCAGCCCTCCCAGATACTGTACAAATGACCTAAAATAATGAGTATTTGGGTAGTGTTGCTTAAGTTTTTGTTTTTATTTTATTTTATTTTACTTTATTGAGCTATACATTTTTCTCTGCTCCCCTCCCCTTCAATCCTCTCCTAAGGTCCCCATGCTCCCAATTTACTAAGGAGATCTTGTCTTTTTCTACTTTCCATGTAGATGACTTGCCTGCAAATATCAAGATGTCATTATTTTTTTCTGCTGTGTAGTACTCCATTGTGTAAATGTACCACATTTTTTTTTATCCATTCTTCGGTCGAGGGGCATTTAGGTTGTTTCCAGGTTCTGGCTATGACCAACTATGCTGCTATGAACATAGTTGAGCACATGTCCTTGTGGTACGATTGAGCATCCTTTGGTTATATACTTAAAAGTGGTATTGCTGGGTCTTGAGGAAGGTTATTTCCTAATTTTCTGAGAAATCGCCATACTGATATCCAAAGGGGTTGTACCAGCTTGTACTCCCACCAGCAATCCAGGAATGTTCCCCTTACCGTACATCCTCTCCAGCATAAGTTGATATTTTATCATTACATGAGATAGTTAAGAATAATCCCAGGTTTTAGAATCTTAGGAACTTAAGCTTGAATGATCCCAGAACTCCTTGATAGTTTGAGACCTCTTCCACAAAGGACTTCAGGTTAACAAGGTGTATCAAAGACTAGTAGATATGGGGTCAGATGTTAGGCCTCATACTCTTCTGCTATTTGTCATTGGAAATACTTGTTTAACCCTTGGATTTTTCCTTGGTACAGTGGCCTTTATGACATACTGCCTTAAGCATATGGAAATTAAGCAAAATGTTTATGTATTATGTAAACGGAAGATAAATATCGGCCAGCACCATTAGCAGCAGCACTGAAGCTGTTGAGAATTATACATAGATATTTGAGGTAGCCTTTGAGGGAAAAGTTTTTTTAGAAAGGATGGAGGTGAAGGGTTGACTATGGAAACGTGGGCTCAGCTCTGTTTGAAACACTTATACATTATTTTATTATGTTAAAATATAGTATTTTGAATATTCCCAAAAGTATGAGTTGTTGAGCCTAGTATGGAACTAATTTTATAGTACAGAATAAAAATTTATTGATGCCTACATATATTCTTTTTTCTTTCTTTCTTTTTTCTTTTTTTTTGGTTTTTCGAGACAGGGTTTCTCTGTGGCTTTGGAGCCTGTCCTGGAACTAGCTCTTGTAGACCACGCTGGTCTCGAACTCACAGAGATCCGCCTGCCTCTACCTCCTGAGTGCTGGGATTAAAGGCGTGTGCCACCACCACCCGGCTCCTACATACATTCTTTTAGGTTTTTTTCAAACCTCTTTAATGTACATCTTTTTGTTGTTAAAATGAGATGTTTTTCATATGTTTCCCTTCAAATTTGATAGATTGTATTCAAAATACCTGATAGCCTATAATAGTCTGGGTCTTTTGGTCATTCTCCATCTCTTCAGCAGAGGCTTAATTGTTTACCCGGTAGAAAGAATGCTAATGAATACTTTTCTAGCTCAGAGGTAGGAAATTAACAAGCAAAACAGAACAGCACCCCTTCCTTTCAACAGATTGAAAACTCTTTGACATAGTTAAACTTGATGTTTATTGTAAGTTTTGTGCTGTGCCGAGTAGTCCACATCCTCTAGAGTTAGTGACGAGCCCTGTAGAGAGGAAGGAGCTAGATTCTGCCAACTATGGTTATGAAGCCCGGGAAGACCAGCTGGGAGGTGGTTGTTCCCTGGAGGAAATGCTGTGCATGTGGCCTTCTAGTGATGCTCTATGCACTAGCTTCTGATTTAAGAAATCGTCACAGGGCAAGGTATTGTTAAATGATCTTTGGACCAATTTTGCAGAGTTTTTTAATTAAAATTTTGATTAGAATTAAATGAGCACATATGTCAGTCTAAAAAGTAAACAAGTACAGAAGGAGTTTGCATTTTACTTTCCATCTTGTGCCTCAGATGCAGTGTAAGACAAGAAAGCATGAGAGTGTGGTTGAGGCCTCAGTGGCTTCAGTGGCCCAGAGCAGGGGGACATGCCAGGAAGGCCCAACAGCCACTGCTTCCCTCTTGATACTGTGCTTTGATTAGAATATTCCTGATTAAAATATCCTTCCTTGGAAAAAGAAGATATTTATTTTGGGTTGTATTCCTAGAAGGCAGCAAACATTTCTAAGACAGAGGTTCAGGAAATTTACAGATCCTGTCAATTCCATTTGTGCAGAAAAACATTCTAGATCAGATACAGTACTGACATATCCCATCATTTTATGTTATTTATGCAAGATTCTATTAATATACTCACGAAATAGCCAAATCGCCAAATTCCTTTTAATTACTGAGCTAAGGACCTCAATTTTGTTGATCAGCTTGGGAGGACAAAGCAAAAAATTCACAGTAGATGTTGTTACCTTTCTTAAGAATATGCCTTTTTTAAAAAACAAAATCTTGAAAAGCCATCATGAGATTAGAGAATTATTAGAGTTAAATGAGGGGAGGCTGGAGAAATGACTCCGTCAAGGGTTAAGAGCACTGACTGCTTGTACAGAGCACACAGGTCAGTGTCCAGAACTCACATGCTGGTCTACAACTACCTAGAACTCTAGCTCCAGGGGACCCAGTGCCCTTTTTCTGGCCTTATACAGAGCACATAAATGGTACACATATATGCATTCAGGCAAAACATGAGACACTTAAAATGAGGGAAAGAAAAAGAATTAAATGATGAACTGTTTCAGTCTGGAAAATAAGCTTTTAAGTGAAAATTGAATTTATTTTCATAGTTTTGCTGTTGACTTTACTGATCTTGAAAAAAGGAAAGAAACAAAAACCCACATCAGATCTAGACTAGAGCTCTTCAGCTGTCTTTCATGTATGTAGAGCTTGTGCTGTTAATCCCTTGACTCAAAGGGTACTACAGAGTACACTTGCATCAGTGGAAGTAAAGGTTAAAGCCAGTTTCTCTGTGGGTGAATTCTTTATTGCATAGTAGAGTTAAGATAGGGATGTATGCAACTGTTTTCAATTGGTTTTGTTCTCATTTTCTTTGTGCTACAAAGCCTGGAAAAGTCCTCACTAAACCCACCCCCTGGCAGATCCCAATACAGGTAAATAGTTTTACTGTAGCACATTTTATGAAATGTGCTTTCTGGTTTCCCCATTATCCAAAGAAAATTATTTGTCTTTTGAGAAAATTTTTTTGTAAAAGTTTCTTCCCTCCGCAGAGCAGGGTATTATGGATAGTTTCTGTCTTATGCTTACCATTAATTCATCCTGAATAGAAAACTGTGTATGTCTGTGGTATTTGGAAACTGATGAGATGATGGCTTTTATTGGATATAGGTAGTAATAGTAGTTTTATTCGTAGATATTTTTAAGTGAGAGAGAGCTGTTCTGTCCTTTCAGATAACAAAATAAAGATTCCCCACTGTCCATTCTCATAAACCTGCTTTCTCTTTTGTTCCCTAAAGATGACCTATTCTCTAACTTCAGCCTCATCTAAATATTGCTTCCAAATACATTGCTTGGTAGTTTTCTAGACTCTAGAAGAAATCATTACTTTAACAGTATTTTAATTGACTTTTAATTTTTCTGCAATACTATTATTGTTGCTAACCATTTAGGACATTTGTCAAGTGTGAAGTGTTTTTGTTTTATAAAGCGCAAAACAATCCCACGCCAGTTTGGACTTATTATTAAAAGGGTTATTTATTTGAGGGGAAAAACTTACAGAACACTGTCCTACACGACCAGGAAAAGAGTAGAGTCACTGGAACTGGAGTCCGAAGCAAGAGAGAGAGAGGAGGGCTGCCGCTGCTTTTTAAAGAGAAAGAGACCATGCCCCAGTGGGCTGGTATCTCAAAGGCTATTGGCTGAAGGAGCGGAAGGAGCTCCTGCAGCAGTTTTATTTAGTTTTTCACTTTGCTTTGTCACTAGTAGCTAGCATGTCACCAGGCCCATTCATTCATTTTATAGTGGTGGTTTTTTTTCTTTCTGGTTTTTAATTATCAGTGCAGTAGGCTCTGTTTTAGGCTTTGAGAGTAGAGCAAAGAGATGCAAACTTATCTTTATGTAGTGTTAGCAATTGGTTAATGCAAAGACAGTCCACAACATACATATTTTATGTTTAATGTACTTTCTGGAAAGAGAAGCAGTAAGAGTTATTAGATATGTGTGTGTAGGGGGCATGTTTTTCATGAGATGCCCCAGTCAGTTGCTGCTTAGTTAGGGACCAAATGAGTAAGCCAAGCAAGTCAAACACCTTGGGGGGTTGACACTCCATATCTGGATGATCACTGACTGCCTCATTTACATAGCTCCATGGCATTTGCTGCTCTTCATGCTCTTTGCAGAAAGAGCCAGGTCTGATTTTCAAGTGCAGTAGCTGGCATGCCAAGCCCAACAGAAGGCGCTTATTTTGGTCTGCACTTTGTGGATCATTTCTGTGTGGAGTTCAAATGGCACTCTGATTTCAAGAGTGACTCTAATCCCTTCTCTTCTGGAGGAATAGTAAATAAGCCCAGTGAGTCTGGTTAAAGGATTTGAGGTGTTGTTTTGTTGTTGATTTTGTTTTGTTTTTTTCTTTTTTTTAATTCCTTATCAAGTGAAAATCCACCCATGGTTTTCCCCGTGTCTGTGTCTTTCCTCAAACCCAAATCAACATTGATAATCCTTCCTTGCTATTTGAAATAAGGAATAACATTTATTGTGAGCTTACCATTTGCCAGTACTTCACTACTGTGATATTTCACATAACCTTTCCAACTGCCCAGGGCTGATGCTCGTTTCCTAGATGAATGGAGTGAGGCATGGGAATGCCATGTACCATATAGTCATGAAGATAGTAAGTGGCAGAGCCAGGATTTGAAGCCTCAGAGACCAGGCCTATATTCTGATCTACACTGTTCAGGCTTAAGAAGAACTTGTAATTGTAATGGGGTTGCATTAGACACAGAGGAGGTAAGGAGGCTCTTTGATTCCTGTTCCCATGAAAGCTCAATATCCTGGGGATTAGCAAAGATACAATGTTGTGTAATGCACTTGAAAAGCAAACCCAGCACTTTCTGCAAAGAGCTTGAAGAATATACAAAAGCAGCTAATGCCATGAAGCAATGTAAATGAGGCAGCCAGTGATGTAAATGAGCTCCAGTGACCTTGGAGCCTCCCCCCAGGTGTGTGACGTGATGTGACTCATTTGGTCACTGGCTGATCAGGGGCAGCTCATAAAAAGCATGCCCCCTACACTCATGCACGTTGTGTGCGTGCTCGCACACATTTCACTGCTAACTCTTACTATTGTTCTTCTGAGCAAATGTTTCTCTAAGAGTGTCCACAGATCTGAAATGGCCAGTATGTCAGGTAGAGTAGGGTCTCTTTCAGGGTTAAGCAAATGAATGAAGGGTGAAGTCAGTGACAGGGTCTGGGAAGAATAAGACTAACAGACTTCCTTATTGGACAGTAATGACTGTGTGTCCGTAAATCAGAGATTGCATTTTTATCAATTATAATTTGGAACATTTATAGTAGCCAGCTGATGATACCATGAAATGTTTGGGCCCTTGTCCAGTCAGGTCTATAAATACAGAAGTTGTTAGACCACTGCTCTCCCCACCCCTGCAAGAAAAGGTGAATTTTAAAGCTAAGGTCTGAAGCTGGTGGTGACTTATTTGGGGAGGAACACGTGCCTGGCAGAGGGAATAGTTCTATTGTGGTTAGGTGTGTGAATCCAGGTTTTTTAAAAAAAAAAATAGCAAAAGGTGCTAACAGCATCTTCTACAAGCAATGTCTTTAACTTAGCTGAATTTAATCATGGGCCTTGTTCAGCGTAGGAGTTCATTTAATTTGTAGACAGTAAAAATACATTTTCACCTTTAGGATTGCTATGTTAAAAAAAAATCATTTATTAACTTGCCAAGTCATTCTTCTTTAATATTTGGGAGTTGGTTGGGGGTTGTTGACCTCTTACCCTCCTCATGCTTCCCTCCCCTTCACCTTTTATATAGATTAGAAAATGTATTCTGCCCTCAGTTTCCCCATCCTGAGACCAGGGATCATAGTGCCAGCCTGGTGGTGTGAGTGTAAGATTTCAGTGAGGCAATTCATACAAAGTACAGCCTGGAACGTGGGTTTGGTGCTGCACATCTGCAGGCCTCGTGCTTCAGGGCGTGAGACCTACCTGGGGGCTGCATAGTAAATGTTAGCTGTGGCCAATAAGAAACTGTCTCAGATAGATTGGATAGATGAATGTGTGGGAGGAGGAATATTAGATTAGGTGGATAAGTAGATAGATCACACTGTAGTGCCGGGTACCTGGTCTTTTATCAGTGGATCTGAAATATGACTAGTGACACAGTTAGCACTCCAGGTAGTTTTTGCATTGTTTGAGAACAGGTCATAAAGAATGGATTTTTTTAATATTCCTTCCCTTGCAGTGCTTTACAGGTGAAGTGTTGAAAGAATTCTTTTATCAAATAAGGACGTTTTCAGAAACATTTCTACTTGGATAAAAAAAAGTGTGGGAAGTAAATTGAATAATCTTAGCGTCCTGTGTTATAGAATGGAATCTGTTGGAATTGTTAACCTATGAACTACCTCCAAAGAGCCTACATTGCTTTTTATCCTGGCTAGTTATATAAAAGGTAATATAAGTCCGTGGTAGCTTAGCATCTGGATCATTTTGGTTTGCCGAGTGGGCAGATATCTCTAGCTCTATGTTGGCCCTGAGCTGCTGTTTGCATGTGAGAGGACTTTAGAGCAGCCATCAAGTGCACTGCTGTTGCATCATTCTCTTCCAGAATAATGATGGAGGACTTGGGGGCGGGGCAGGGACTAAGGGCTTCAGGAGTACTTGAACTTACCAGCATTGCTGTCTGGTTATCAATACACAAAACAGCTTGATACCTGTTGTTGGGGTTTCTGTCCTGCCCGGTTCCTGCAGTCATTAAGTCCCAAAGAAATCACACAGAGGTCTACATTAACTATAAATTGATTGGCCCATTAGCTCAGGCTTCGTATTAACTCTTTTAACGTATATTAGCCCATTATTCTTGTCTGTGCTAGCCACATGGCTCAGTACCTTTTTCAGCGAGGCAGTCACATCTTGCTCCTTCTGTGGTGGCCTCACAACTGCAAGAGAGCTTCCTTCTTCCCAGAATACTCCTGTTTTAAATTGACCCGCCTGTACTTCCTGTCTGGTTGTCCCACCTATTCTTCCTGCCTGGCTACTAGCCAATCAGCATTTATTTAAAATACAATTGACAGAATATAGACAATTTGTCCCACACCAGAAACCCTTTAACACACACACTACAGGTGCTCTCAGGTCAGACTTAAGGCTGTTAAGGGGAAAGTGAATAAAAGAAAGTGTGTGTGAGCCTTTGGTGGAAAGCTGCTACCCAAGAGAGCTACTTTATCATCAACACTCACATTCTTACTCCGCAGGTGATTTGCTGGGACATGAACAATCTTAAGCACTATTATATCAGGAAAAATGGGCTTTGCTGTTAGTTGTTTGTTCTTTGAAGTGAGTCTTTTTATGTGGGCCAGGTCACCCTTGAACTTTTGAACCTCTTGAGTGCTGGGCTTGCACATTTGCACCACATTGCCCCATTGCCCAGCATGGGGTTAAAGCTGGACTTTTCTACTGTATAGTCATCTTCGAGGTAAAAGATTAGAAATTGATTTCTCTTTGTTATATCAGTACCTGTCATAATAGTAGGCTACTCATGCTTTGTTGACTTGAAGACTAAACCCCCAGAAAGTTAGGGTGATAGAAAAGAGTTAGGATGACCAGGTCAGAGCTGGAGTATGCCAGCTACTGTGGGTTGTGTTCATGGCTGACAGCAAAGTACGCCTATGAAGTATTGTATCTGGGCTTTTTTTTTTTTTTTGTCAAAAATGAAAAGTGAGCAATTAAAGTTGATTCAAGGAAAGTGAAGCCATAGAAAAGGAGGGAAAAAGAAGTGGAGAGAAAAATGACCAAGAGCTGAAGAAAGCTATGTTGTAACTGAGCTCAGATGCCAGTCTGAATGCTTGTGTGCTGCCCTAGAGAATTGTGCTCTTCTGTACCTGTCTTTCTTATGAGAAGGCACAGCTTCAAAAGGCAGTAACATATTTTGGTGACTGCAGGCCACGCAGACTGTATTGGACTCCTGCATTTCCTTCCTATCCTTTTTCCCTGATTCTTTCAGTATAGTGAATGCCTGAAACAAGGGCCCTGAGACCCCCCCATCAACAGGTTGCACTGTGAAGTATGCTGGTCTCATGACTGTCAGCAAATGTGAATGATGTCTTATCGGGGATGCTGCAGAAATTTCTGTAGGATTTGGTGACATAAGGTTTCTTATGACTTCAAATTCTGTCATTTTAGATTCAGTTTGCATGGATTTGGTGTGACAGTTCTCTGTGTGTATGTGTCTCTCCCCCCTCCCTCCTTCTCTCCTTTCTTCCCTCCCTCCCTCCCTCCCTCCCTTCCTTCCATCTCTCTTCTCAACATGGATCTCTAAAAGCATTATGCTATATTTTCTACTTAAAGCAGCAATTAGCATTGCTTCTGAGTGCTTTATAGTATCATATGTAAACTGCATGTGTGAGTGCTTGTTTGCCAGCTAATAGCCACAGTTTTAGTTACATATGAAGAGGTAGCTTGGTGAAATAACATAGCACCTCCTCACTGAACCAAACACTTAAACAAGTGTCTTGTCACAGAGACCCTCATTTTCCCGCTGTCAACCTGACTGATATTTTAATTTTTCTGCCCTGTAGAAAACTTCAGTCTCTTATCCAATAGATAAATGAGTGAACCCCTAGGAAATGCAGCAGAATGTTTCTGTTTGCCAATGCAATAAATGCAGAAGCTAATAAATGTCTCCTTCTATCAGGAGGAGGCGTGTAATGAGTAAATGATGAGAAAAAGAATTCGGGAAAACAAATGATCGATCCAATCTAAGATGACAAACAATTTCTTAATAACTTGGCCTTTAGTTGGAAGGGGCTTTCACCAGGCAAAGAGAATGCCTGTTGAAAATCAGCCTAGCACAGGACCATTTTACATCTCCCTGCTGATGGATTTGGTTTGGGTACATTTGGGTCACACTGAGCAATAAACTGAGATTCAAGCACAGCCTTGTTATTGCACACTTTCTTTGCTCTGTGATTTCCGCAAATGTGTGCTAGGAAAAGAAATCATTTTAGGGCCTAATTCACATTGCTTACCCCAGATTCCATTTATATTCTGTATTTATCTTTTTAATAAAGACCCTATTTCAAAAGTACAGCTCAAGTCTCTTTCCTGTGATATGTGTTCAGACCACAGGTTTCTACAAGAACATCTTCCCTGTGTGGCCTATGAGCTATTCTTTGTAAACCTCAGCTCCTCCCTAAGTCCCTGGTGTCTGCTTTTGTGGGCACTGACAGTGCACCATGCTTTGTCCTTTGTGGATAGATGCTTACAAACCTTGTTTGAAAGGTCTTGGATCCACAGTCAGCAGAATGCATGTTGTAATTAAGATGTAGTAAATGAGATAGGCCTTGGAAGGAGAGTTGCAGCCCACATGGAAGATGTGAGAGAATAACTCCATGCCAGAATGAAAGATCACTTGACGAGATGCATTTTGTTATCACCCTTTTGTGGGCTCTTTCTAAGAACATTTCTCAGACGTCATATGGAAAAGATTGGCTACCAAATCCCCGCCATTTTCAAGGACAGATTTTCATGAATATTTCTAAACTATCAGACTTGCTTATTGTGTCCTCCATAATTGTCTTTCCACCCTGTATCCTTCATAATTATCTTCTCTTCCCTATCCTGCCCATCGTCTCTCACACTTTTTTTTTTTAAAGAGATATGAGACATTCTGGTGTATTCAGTACCACACGAGGAAGAGTGACACTGTTAGGTAATAGTCGAGTTTGGGGTCATCATTTAGGAAAATGCTAACGAGCCATCAGATGGAAGCCGGACAGCGGCAATGCCGCAGGCTCTTAGTGAGCTTGGCAGCATATGAAATGCACTGTGGAGCTTCCAGATCCTGTACGGTGCTTTCTGAGGGAAAGCCATTATATCTGAAAGCTAAGACTTTTCAATGTGCCTCTATTCACATGCATATTTCTATGCCATGTCTTTCAAAAGGCCTTTCCTTTGAAATACAAAAAGATAAACACATCTTTGAAATGGATAGGTGATCTCTTTGCCACTTTTGAAATCTTTCTCCATTTCATATCTGTGATTTTTAACCCTTAAATTAAGAATGACTTTTCTATTCACCTGTGTAATTTAATACTCATTGATAAGCACCAGGAGAAAGCATGTAATAGTTGTTATTATTAACATCTAGATTTGTGCTCACATTAATGAAAGGAAATTAAAACTTGATAGACCATCTTCCTTGGGTCATTTGCTTGGATGCTGTACCTAATTTTTGTGACTGTTAAAAATAAATGTAAGACCTCCATAGTTAAAAGGATGAATTTGCCAGGTACTTAGTAAGGTGTCTTCTGTTGCTCTGAATTGAAGGAATTACAAATCACAAGTGATACGGCCTTCTAGCCTTGGACCCAGAGTATTAGGACCTGAACTGATTTTGTTCATTTCTGTGAGACATCAAGCCAAGTGTGTAACCTCAGCTAAGCTTAAACGTGATAATCCTGGCAGGGAAAATTAAGAAAGCATTCCTAGATATGCTTCATTGTCAGGATTTTATCATGAAGTCCTATGAAAGAAAAGTCAAAGGTGGATGTTGGGGAGCCCAAAGCTGCTTCTCCAGGTCCCTGGTAGATTTAATTTTGTGTTCGTTTGTAAAGGAAAAATTGTCAGTGTCCCATGTCCTGAGATTTTTCATTTGAGTGTTACATTCCAGGAGGCTGTAAGAATTGGCATTGTGTGACTATTTTAAAAAATCAGCCAGGCAGTTGTGGCGTGTGCCTCTTTAATTCCATCACTTGGGAGGCAGAGACAGGCGTACCTCTGAGTTCAAGGCCAGCCTGAACTACAGAGCGAGTTCCAAGACAGCCTGGGTTACACGGAGAAACCATGTTGTGTATGTGGGAGGGGGTGGTCTTCCAGTATTAAATTTATGCAGCAGAAGTTGAGTGTAAATGTTTGAACAAATAAAGAATGAACATTGACCTATTTAACAGGTGGCAGAGGAATTTCAGAGACACCAAGGATATCTAAAGCCGTTCATAACTTTAATGTTATTCATAACTTTAAAATCAGTTTAACCTGAGATTACCTTTTAAAACTTACTCTGATTTTGATCTGCATTGGCCTTCTGGCTGGATGAGTTTGTGGAAACAGCAGGTTTCTCTTTGTGACGAGAATATCATAACTGCTTTGTAGCTTTGCTTCCTTACAGATCTGTTCACTGAGGACTAACACTGGGAGGAATTTAAGCAGTTCCTGTGTCCTTGTCCTCCTTCAGGGAAACAAAATGCCCTGAATAACTCCTAGTATCCATTGGATGGAAATGATCTTATGTTAGCTGACCTCTGTCATTGCACTTTTTCAATATTAGCTCTGTGATGAACTAATGTTTACCTTAATTTTGTGTTTATCAGTGTTTGTTCCAAATATCTGTAGAGGTGTAACTTCTGCATCAACATTCATTATTGAAAGACAGTTCCACAAATTGTACTGCTTTATACTTTTCCTAGCAAATAACCAAGGAGCCCATTTGCGCATATGGTCACTGACAGTACATCTGTGTTAAAAAGGAGAGAATTTGAATATGAGTTGGCTGGAAAGAAATGTGTGTGTGTTTAGGGGTGAATGCGTGCATGTACTCCTGTTTTGCTAGAGAGGCACACAACCTAATACTGAACCACATTCCAGCCTATCAGGAAGGCTTTTTTGTTTGTTTGTTTTAATGTATATAAAGTGTTTTGCCTGCATGGAAATCAGTGCACCACATTTATGTAGTACCCTCAGAGGCCAGAAGAGGTCGTCAGATCCCTGAGACTGGAGTTACGTTGGAGACACCATGTGAATACTGGGAATTGAACTAGGGACCCCTGGAAGAACAGTTAGTGCTCTTAACCACTGAGCCATTTTCTTTAAATGGCCTTTCAGTGAAGTAAAATTTCTGTTTAGAAAACAATAAAAATCCTTTTTTAACTTTGCCATGGTTGGATATTACAGTTTTTCTCCTAGTTTGACCTTTTTAAGCACACAATGCTAGTGACAAAAGTAGGTTTACAAAGGATGGTAATTCTGTACTAGTGCCAGCACCAGTTCCAAGATTGTATTAAGTAATGGTGTTAAGTAAAGGTCCTAAGACCTTACTTAAATGTATACATTGAAAGGTGAGCAGTATGGTTCCTAATGAGTAAATCTCTTTTACTCAAGTAATGTTATCTGTGTCACCTTCAAAGGATCCACAAATAACTGTCTAGCATGTGATGAAATTGTCTTTCGAAACTCCAGCATGCTTTGCTGCATCTTCATCATTAAACCTACAGCTTAACTCCACTGAGGTCAGTTGGCATTCTCCCTTCATCCTTAGGTGAAGTGCATCCCTTGGAAGGAAGTGCCGAGTTTGGGTGTGTGCTGCTGCACTTTACGAGAACTGCCATTTGCTGTGGGTTGGAAGGGTATTAATTCTAAACAAATGAGATTTCATTCACTTTCAAGGTACTGCCCAGCCAGTGCCAAGGAACAGAGCCGTGAGCTCTGTCATGTTTGTGAAAGGATGGAAAGGTTACTCTGTTTTCAGATAAATTCTCCTTAAGTAGAATTTCTGGATCGGAATGAGCCAGTGATGTAGATGAGCAACTCTCAACCTGTGGGTCAAGGCCCCTTTGGGAGTCACACATCAGATATCCTGCTTATCAGATATTTACATTGCTATTCACAATAGTAGCTAACTTACAGTCATGAAGTAACAACAAAATAGTTTTATGGTTCAGGGGGTCATCACAACATGAGGAACTGTATTAAATGGTCACAACATTAGGAAGGTTGAGAACCACTTACGTAGATAAAGCTCCTCAGTTCAGAATGAACTGTTGATGCACGCTTCTCTAGAACAGCTCTGCCTCATGTTGCTAAAAAACCATCAGTGGGAAGTCATATTCTGAGCAAAGGTGGGAAAGCCAAGCTTTCCTGGACCTCTCTACTCCCTTCAACACTTACTTCTTCATCCCTAGCAAAGATCCATCCCCTTCACCTGCCTTGCTTCCCTATGGCTTTGAAAGTGGTCTCCCCTGCCACCTGTTTGCTGTGTCTTTGAGAAAACTACTTGTCATTCACCACTTCTCAGCCTAGGTTGCAGGCAGATGGGCTCAAAGGTCTCCCATTCTTTCAGTTAAGACCCTTAGAGTTTGGGTTCTGTTGTCTCATGCTTTTCTGTTGTCAGTGCCATCGTATTTTCAGCTGTTCAAAGCCAAGGGATGCTGGAATGGGTGACAAGCCTTGCTATTTCCCAGGGCATTTGCATAAATGACACTCTTGAAGACTAGCTGAAGTATAAAATTGAAAGCCAGTTTTGTTTGTGACTATAATCAGCTAGTTGTTTTCCGCTCTCGATCCACCATCCACCTTCTCTGTATCCCCCTTGTTCTGACAGATATTAGTTGATCTGCAATAGTGCTAATAAAGTCTCAAGTGAGTTCATGCTTTTGTTTTAGGCCACATTTGCACTTACTTTCAGAAACTGCAAGTTGAACATACCTTCCTCTAAGAATTATCATTTAAGGCTTTCCCATCCCAGTTTCAGGTTGGCTTTATCTGCAAAGACTTTCACCTCTCTCCTGCTGAGGAAATGCAGGAGAGTCCATTTGTTAGATTTACGTAGTGCCTCTCCACAGGAGGTGAGAGGAGATCAGCTAGGGTTCCCTGGTGCTGAGGCTGAGATGTGCTGAGTACCAGTATGACAGTTTCTTTATGAAGCCATCTAGTGTGCGTTGTTAAATGTGCACACAGTGTCACCTCATGGAGCACTTCCCAAGGAAGACCTGCAATCTCAAGAGTGACGACTGCATCACAGAGCCCTCGAGAGAATGAGAGCTGCCCATGCTGGGAACACACAGTAATTCAAGAGTTACTCTCCAGGTCTTGCAATACATACTGGTAAATTCTCTTGATAACCCTTCTGATAACTGTGAAATTGCTTTGTCTCACCCTTGTAGAGAAACAGTGAGACACTAACCACAGCAAGAGCAGAAAGGTCTCAGGGGTGTGATTCCCAAGTCTGAGAGTTGAGTGGAAACGAGTAATACTGTTTGTCACAAGGAGAGCAACAAACAGAAAATACAAAATCCTTTTCCTGGCATCATTACAGAATAGAATGTGTTCAGAAAAAATATTGTCATATATTCAGAATAAATGGAAAATGGTACTACTTTCTCAGTATATTTTAAAAATTTTTAAATTTTATATTTTATTTGTATGCATCGTGTCAGGGTGCACACACACAGCAGAGATCATAGGTTCAGGAGCTGCTTCTCTCCTTTCCTGATGTGGGTCCTAGGGACTGAACTCAGGTCATCAGGGTTGGTGACAGGTGTCTTTACCCAGAGCCATCTTTTACTGGCCCACACTTTACTATCTAGATAACTTTGTGGCATAATAAGAATTCCAGAGTAGTGCTTTCTAACTATGAATACAGTATGATTTTTCTTACAAATATTACATGGGTTCATGCTAAGACCTGTTATAGAAGGAAAACTTTATCCTTCAAGGGTTACAACTGTTGGTTTCAGAACCTCTGTCTGCTAATATGTGTATGTTGCACGCACATGCGTGTGCATGTGTACTTCACACACTACTCTTCAAACTGCACTATGGCTTCTGGTTTCTTTCCTCTTAGACCTCATTTCATAAGATAGGCAGATCTTTCTTACTGCTAAAAGAGGTCAGAATAAACTTTTGCAAGAGGAGAGGAATCAGAGGTACTCCTTGAATTGTAACACTGGAAATTAAACGAAATAAAATTATAGCTATACCAGGAACTGAGTATGAAGGGTAGTTACATACTAGAGAAATAAAGGACTTTTGAGACTCATTTGACAAACTGCTTCCTAGCAGTAGAGACCTCCCTTTATGATCCTATAGCCCAACAGTGCTTCACTAATTACACATTTATTTATTGGATTTTTAAATTGATGTCTCTCACACAATTTGCCATAAACTGTGAAAGTGGGGCCACATCATCATCACCATAGTACTCCAAATTCTGGGCATCGTGTTTGGCACAGACTTTCAGTGCTTTTTGAGCTAGTTAAAAGAAAGCATAGGTGGCTGTCTTAGGGTTTTGACCGAAAAGCAAGTTGGGGAAGAAAGGGCTTACTTGGCTCATACTTCCACAGCACTGTTCATTATCAAAGGAAGTCAGGACAGGAATTCAAGCAGGGGAGGAACCTGGAGGCAGGAGCTGATACAAAGGCCAAGGAACGGTGCTGTTTACTGACTTGCTCCCCATAGCCATTACCCCAGGGTTAGAACCACCCACCATGGGCTGAGCCCTCCCTCATTAAGAAAAGACTTTTTACAGCTGGATCTTACACAGGCATTTTCTCAATTGAGGTTCCCTGCCTCTAGTTTATGTCAAGTTGACATAGACTAGCCAACATGGTGTCAGTTGAATCTTTTTGACATGTTTGCCCAGATGAAGAAACTGAGGCACGGGGTAATATAGCTGAAGTTATCTTCTGTGGTGCCAAGGCTGTCATTGAATCTAGGATTACTGTTTTAATTAGGAAAACTAAGTCAAGGGAAAAACAGCAGCAGCAACAACAACAACAAACCCGACAAGATTGTAATTAGCAAAGTTTCTAAAGCTCCTGGAATAAAGTTAGAGAACTGGAAAAAGCCTGGATAGTTCAGTTTCTTCTGTGAATAATAGTAAAGGTGGACTCAGAGAGTAATTACAAAAGCAGTTTATTAATTTTGCCAAGGTACCCCAGAGACAGTGAGACTTTTATGAAATGTGGCTTTTTAAAGCTGGTAAGATTGAATGCTGAATTTAAACATAGCTATAATTTTCTTTTTTTAATTCTCCCTGTTCTTCGCTGGGAAGGGAAGGAGGCAGAAGGACACAAATTGATGGGTAGAAAAGCAGCGTAGCTGCGAGGAGAAAGCTGCTCCATGGGTGTCGTCACGTGCTTTATTGAAGCTATCCACAGGGTCTATGAAAAGCAAACATCGTGGGGCTTAAAGAGAGTCTGGCCTTGATTAGTTTGACTTCATATTTCATAAAAATAGAATTGTTTCAATCAGAAAAGTGTATTTTTCATTTATTTAATAAAATTGTACATTTGAGGTATTCACAGGCTGACATGGTAGTCTCTGTCTGGAGAGCTCTGCACCTGTGTGTCCATCCCTATGTGCTAACACACTTTCCTCTCAAGGTCTCTTGGAGGCCACTAACCCTCAAGTCTACATTGCAAACTGAAAGAAGGGCTTTGGGAGAACAGAAAGATCTGAGCAGATTTTCAGCTAGCTGCGGCCAGCTCTCTTTAAAAGCAGCTTAGTTGCAAGTCCCACATGACAGCTGTGCTGGTGTAGGCAGGCTGGGAATTGTAGTTTGGGTGACTCATTTAATTTCAAAGGAGGAAGGAGAGATACTGGGGCAAGACACTGGGAGGTTTTTCCCCACAAGGATATTTTCATTTCTTTTTTATCATAGTGTTTAAGATTTTGAACCCATAGAAAGTAATAAATTAGTCATTAGTTACTGATCAGCAGTAGAATGGATTTGAAGTGAGTAGGGCTGAAAAAAAGCTATGCTATACTTCGGATAGTCACAGGTGCCCATTAACAGAAACTTAAGGCACTCAGAATGAATATCTAGCCTTCTGAACTTCATGCATATGCAAGACAAAAGGCAGTTGAGTTTGTCTCCTTTTCAGGTTGGTATACAGTTACAGTGATAATTTAGTGGCAGTTCAGGCTCTTTGTATCACCTTAGGATCTAAGCATTGGAGGAATGATAGTGAGATCCTCTGTCCCTCACGAGGAAAACCAGGCTCTCTGCCAATGACTGCACTATGTCTAGTGCTCCTGATAGGATCACCTCATTTTAATAAGAAAGTGAGACTGTTTACACAGCTTTGCCCATTCAAGGGTACCTTTTAGAAACAGAATACTGGATCTGATACACCATGCATTTGAACCCATGTTGGCAGTTGGGCACATTGTCGAAGTATCTATTTCCTGTAGTGGGGAGGGAGGGGATAGAAGGAAATTATCAGGAGACTGTGGAATCAAAGCTGAGAATTTCAAAGGCCTATAAAGAGGTTCTTTAAGATGCCAGGTTCTCTATTTTGGGCCCATTTCCTTGGGAAGAATTTCAGATTTCTTCCACCGTCCTTCTGCCAGCCTACAGAGTATAAGGCTGATCCTGGCATTATGCCATCTAATTGGTATCTTGGGGGAAGGGGGTAAAACCTCTAGGTAAACTGGACCAGTCATGATTTTTTAAAAACTGTATAACTCTCAAAATCCCTATGGTAAAGATGTAGTTGTTCTTCAAAGTCAGTCCCTTGGTTCTGTGTAATTCTATGAAAAGATAAATCACAGAATCTGCTATGGATGCCCGCTACCATCAAGTGTACTGTGGTTTGATTGTGAACGGTTCCTCACCAGCTCAGATGTTTGAATACTTGATCCCCAGCTGGTTGCACTCTTCTGGTAGGTTGCAGACATGGGACATACATGACAGATACGGTGGTGTAAGGTCAGATTAAGAAGATTGTAACCAACCTCATTCCTGCCTTCGATTTCTTCTTTCTGACCACCCTGAGATGAAACAGGCCTACTGCAAGATGTAGCCACTGCCAATGGAGCCTCCGTTGCTGTGTAAACCCCCCCCCCCGCCCTGAGACTCTAAACTAAATCTTAACCATTTTTTCCTAAGTTACTCTATCACATACTGTCCTGGTGTTGAAAAGAGTAACTAATGCAGAGTTAGTGGCCAGGGCTTCCTGCCTGGAACAGTGTCTGGACTGTGGTTAACACAGTTTTAAGTTGGGTTCCTAAGTGCTGATTTCACCTTAGTGGATTCATACCTACCAGCATCTAACTGGTGAGGTCTTACAGTATGGTTCCTGGGGGAGTTGTAGTAAAGCTATAAATAAGACTATGAACCCAACTTTTCAACAGCAGTTATATGTTTAACTTGTTCCTACTGTTTGGGCACCCAGACCTTTGTTGGAATTGGCTGGCCATTCAAGTGATGCTTGTATCTAAGGCGTTATAGACCAGGAGAGACTTGTCATTAAGGGTAGTTGACTATTATAAAAAGAGGGGAGCCCAGTCTGTGCACAGCCCAAACTGCTTCCTTTCATCCCTTGCTCTGAATAGACAGTAAGGAGCAGAACTGTTCTTTGGAAAGTAGTCTCAGACTACAATCATTTATACCTTGGCCATGATTCACTGCATAACATTCTCCTCTATCCCTGTGAAACACCAAGAGCTAATGAACCAGTTTTGCTCTGACCTTTTGGGTGTGTTCATTTCTTGTGTGCCACAGGTAGACTCACAGTGCTTACAGGAGAGTGGGACCAGACTTGACAAAGCACTGCAAGGACCCTGCATGTGCCTGTGCTTCTTCTGACCTCACTTAAGAGTTGAAAACATGGTTTCAAGTCGCACAGCAGCATGTGTCTGTGTGCGTGTTTCCATGCACTTTTAAAGTGAAACACCTAGAATTACAAAGTGGAGAGTATCGTACACTCTGATACTTGCATGGCAGCCAGCCCAGAGAAACTTGGGGGTATCACTGCCACGGTTGGTTCCCTTTTCCTTCCTAGATATCAGGTGGGTAAACATGCCCATGTCCCTGCCACCACCACACCTGTATTTTAAGAGAGATTGAAATGGTCGCATCTAAAATCATCTTGCTACTTTGCAGTCACCCAAGCTCTCTGGCAGGTTTGATAAAAATTGACTCAGTGAGACCCATTACAGGTTCCTCTTCTCTTTACTCTAGAAGCAGAGAACAAAAAGCCCTCAATTCCTCAGCCTTTTCAGCCATGCTTGTGAATGGTTTACAGTTCTGGCCAAAGCTGTGTAAGTGGGCATTTCTGAAAAAGGGTTCTACCTTTACTTCAGCCTCCCTTCTTTCTTCTGACAACATGCGCAGAATAACCAAGTGCAGTAGCCGTCTTCCGGCCCTGGAAAAAAACCTAAATGCCAAAGGAAGCTAGCAAGGCTAGAAGTAGAGGAAAAGACCTAGACGGCTGATTATTTACTTAGACAAGTACATCAGCCCTTGGTTTGCAGTACCCAGGCTTTGAATTTCATGGGGAATCAAACATCGTGCCTGAACTGCTGTTTGTCTCTTGGGCTCCTGTCTCTGCTGTGACTGAGTGTAACACAGTCTTAACCTCTTGAGACCCTGGTAGAGGACCTGGTAGACAGTTGTCGGGGAGAGACATGTTAGGTGCTGTCCTTTGCGTCATCACATCATTTTGTTTACTTTAGACCTGTCTCTGTCTTACTGTGTGTTGAATAAGATTGAAGTACCATTCAGATTTAATGGTGTCAGTATGACATTGTTTAGTATTATGTGTCATGTGCTTTCTTCAAGTGCTCTTACCATAATAAGGAATAGAACGATGTATGTATTTGTTCCTTTTCTATCCCTGTGCCAGTACCTAATAGATCAACATACAGTAAGAAAGGTTTATCTTGGCGCACAGTTATATGGGCTTTTAGTCTATCTGTAGTGGTGAGGCCATGACGTCAAAGCTGTCCACACCATGACAGACCAGGAAGCAGTGTGACCCAGCTGTGACTTTCAGACCTGACCCTTAGTGACCTACTTCTGTCAGCTAGGTCTCCTCCAAATGGTTCCCCAGCTTCCCTATATAGTGCAACTGACTGAGGAATAAACATTCAAAACATGCATGGGCCTATGGAGAATGCTTCATACACAGACTCTGACAGGGTACCCCTTAGGGTACATGGAACCATGCTATTGGTTCGGTGTAGTGTTTTCTTCATGAGAACACAGAGAAAGGGCACAAATTGGTAACTTTTCTGTATAAGCAGCTATGCCAAACTCTGGCCTGAAACAGCCACCATTTATTCATCTTTGAACCTCTAGCCCTCCTCCACTTGGTGTCTGTCAGCTGGCAGTTCCAGTCTCACCGGGACTCTGTCCTGCTGAGTGAACTGGACATTGATGTGGATAGGATCTCCTCTGCTGGATAGTGTTCATTCCATTATGGCAGGGCTTCAAGGCTCTGGTTTGAACTAGCATGCTTGCATGGCCACATGAGTCACTAGCTCAACCCAGATAGATTCCAAGTATTCCTACTGGAATCCAAGGGTATGGGATCAGAAAAGAGGAAAGAATGGTGACCATTTAACAACTAAATAGAGAGGTCTGAAGGAACAGGTTAAGTTAAAGCAGCAAGCTGCCTTAACAAGATTTGATCTCAGCTAAATAAATGACTCAGAGATAAAAACAGTTGTTCCTCAGTCATGAGAACCAGAGTTCAGTTAAGATCCCAGCCCCCATGTTGGGTATCACAAACATTGCAGTTTGAAGGGATGTGATGCCCTGGGGATGTACGCACACGCGCGCGCACACACACACACACACACACACACACAAATATATATACATATATACACGTGTATGTGTGTGTATGTATGTATATATATCACACACACATACACACTTTTAAAAAGTTTGTAGATGCGGGGCAGATGACTCAACAGTTAAGAACCTCTAGTATTCTTGCAGAGGACTTGAGTTGGGTTCTTAGCACCCATATCAGGAACCTCACAAATGACTATAATTCCAGTTGTGGGTTATCCGATACATTCTGGTCTCTGCTGGCACCTGTACTTGTGGGCACATGCTTACACACAGTTAAAAATAGATACTTTTTAAATGGAAATTAAAGAAAAACCAAAATAAAACTAGTCAGGTGGCGGTGGTGCACACCTTTAATCCCATCATTCAGGAGGCAGAGGCAGGCAGATCTCTTGAGTTCAAGTCCAGCCTGGCCTACCAAGTGAGTTCCAGGACTACACAAAGAAACCCTGTCTTGAAAAAACAAAAGAACTATTTTATATTTAAAAATTCAGTTAAGGATTGGAGAGCTAGCTCAGTGGTTAAGAGCAGCATCCAGGCTGCTCACAACTGTTATGACTTCTGTTCCAGGGTTTCCAACTCTGCTTCTAGCCTCTGGATATCAGACAGGCAAAACACATACACATAAAATAAAAATATTCAAAGTTCAGTGTAATGCCCTGCTTTTTTTATTATACTTGGTAAAAAGTTGCTGTCTGAGGCATCAACTTTGGAATCATTTTTCAGCATTGCCAGCTTCTGTTTCCTTCATATTTGGATGTTCTAAGCTCATGAGAAAATACTGCTTTAAGAGAAGACAAGCTGCATTTTTAAGTATTGGTGAATTTTTCTTAACCTAGCATTTCTCATAGACCATTCCATGGGATTTTGCTTATGAAGAACCTTCAAAATAAAAGGGTCCATGAGCCAACTGTGGAATCATGATGGATAGCATTTCTTCAAGATTTATAATACACAGTAAAAGTTAACATCAGGAGGAGTTCTCACATTAAAGCATTTTGGCTGATTATTGAGTTAGTTTCATTTTGTTGGTGATAAGCTGAAAAGTTATGGGCAGGGGTGTATGTTTTGAGGCAAGGCCTTACTTTGTAGCCAGTGCAGGCTTTGAACTCAAGGGCCTCCTGTCCACAGCCTCATGTGGGCTGTCAGTTATGGGTGACCACAATAAACGTTCTTTTTGCCTGGGCTATTTAGTAATATAGCTATCCACATTCCCAGCACTGCCCAGACCTCATCATCTTCCCATTCACCTTATGATCTGGCAGAGGAGTTATAAGCACCTTGACTTGGTGGTGCCTGCTTTACTAGAAAAAACTTTTGTGCTTTACAGTATTCTGGTTGGGGGCTGACTTTGTCTTAGGTACCTTACAGAGCATTTCCCATGGACTGTTGTATTTTTTTCTTCAAAGCATCTTACTGGGTAATTGTCATTACTGTCCCTGTTTTATAGATGTGTGATGCACCTGTTGAGGTTGAGTAATTCTGTTCTTCAAGGAACTGTGGTTTGGTATCTGATCTTAAGGTATACTGCTAAGAATTATTCTGTAGGAAAAGTTCATGATTGAAATGAAGTATATTTTTAAAATTATGTGCAGTGGAGTCTTTCCCCACTCAGCTGCGTGTGTTTCCTGTAATTGGTCCCCAGTGCCTTGGTTGGGAAAGTGTTTTAATACAGAAAGTAAAAATGCATAGTGTTTCTAATGATGTCTTGTCCTCTGGGACATGTGACAGAAGCATAGACTTACATTGTTGTTCTAGAGGTAGTTCTCCCAGAGGAGCACGTTTTTCTTGATAAAGGAAGGCAGGGCTATCCCTGGGTTTTCATGGTGCTGAAACATCTCAAAGATAATGTCCTTCTAATCCGAATTTATGGAGTCTACTTTCTCACAAAAGATACTTGGTGGGAAACATTTTATGCTTACATCAAAACAAGTTTTATCTAGAAGGAAGAAATTAATAAATCAGATCTTTAGTACTTGATTTACAGAATATATACTTGCCACCAACCCATGTCACAAGCAGGCAAGTCACATCAGGAGTTTTTCATGAGGCTGATAGGGCAAGAGCGAATTTGTGGAGAGATGTGTTTTAATTTTAGGCCATGCTCACAGCTGTTGACTGAGTTTTCTGTCCTACCCGGTCCTGCAGTCATTCAGAGGTCTACATTAATTATAAACTGATTGGCCTATTAGCTCAGGCTTCTTATTAATTTTTATAACTTATATTAGCCCATAATTCTTGTCTGTGTTAACCACGTGGCTTGGTACCATTTTGGGGGAGGCAGTCACATCTTGTGTCCTCCTTGTCTGGGTGATGACTGCAGACTGAAACTTCCCTCTTCCCAGAATTTTCGTTGCCCCACCTCTACTTCCTGCCTGGTTGACCCGCCTATACTTCCTTTCTGGCTACTGGCCAATCAGCGTTTATTTAAAATACAAGTGACAGGGTACAGACCATTGTCCCACAGCACACAGCTTCCTTTTCATGAACATCTCTTATTGGTTCTTTCTGTAAAAACTGTGTAATCTTTGCTTTTATTTTTATTAACATATATTGTAAGAAGTGATGAGTTTCATTGTGACGTTTTTTATGCATGCATATAACATGCTTTTATCGTAATAAATAAAGGATGCTTCAAACTTTTGCATGTGATCCTTGCCAGTGTCTATGCTACTCTTTTCTGGATCTTAATTTCACCAACAGGTAGTGCTTGGTTCTTTTTTGAATCTTACTGGGATTCCCCCTACAAAATGAACACTTGGTATATCAACAAATATTGAGAGATTATACACATACCTCCTTTAGACACAAGAAATATAGATATTATTTATTTGAAACAGATTTTGACATTGTAAAATGATTGGGTAGAAATAGTTCATGTAGGTTTGCTGCAGAAGGACTTTTACATTAAAGGACAACCATGACATTAAAATACAGACAACCTGTAATTAGTAAGATGCTATCAACTGTCTTGAGACACAAACACTGAGAGCAGATGTTCTACTGTGCTTCTGTTTCCTGTTGACTTGGGGTATGAACAGTTGGTGCTGCTAGGCAGTGTGAGAGACCAGAACTCTTGGAGCAGTCTGGGGTTCAACCAGTCTTCTTCAGACAGTATCAGTAAAAAAAAAAAAAAAAAAAAAAAACAAACAAACAAAAAAAAAACAAACAAAAGCTGGTTTGGCACACCTTTGTAAAGATGACTGCTGTATTTAAAGATGGCAAATGGTGTTTGCCATCATTTTTCAAGAATACTGACAACTTTTCACTGTTTCTTGTTCTAGCAACCCAGTAGTTTACAATTTTAGGAAATGTTCAGGGTAAAGTAATATATAAATAAATATAAACATAAAAATTTAGCTTCTTTTCTATGGTGGTTTGAATGCAAATGGCCTCTGTAGGTTCATATATTTGAATGTTTGGTTCCCTGTTTGGGAAGGAAGAAGTGTGTCACTGAGGGCTGGTTTTGAGTTTTCAAAAGCCCGTGGCATTTCTGGTTAGTTCATTCCCTTCTTCCCTCCCACTCGTGAGTTAGATGGACTCTGCTCACTACTGTTCCAGCACCACGCCTGCCTGTGTGCTCATGCTTTCCACCATGATGGTCATGGGCTCTGCTGCCGTCTGGGGCCATGAGCACCAAAGTACTTTCTTTTATAGGTTTCTTTGATCATGGTGTTTTGTCATGGGAATAGAAAAGTCATTGAAGACAGTCCAACCCTGAGATTCAGGAGTTACAATTCCCTGTGCTCCACAAGTGACAGTGAAGCACAGACCTTTTGTCCTAGGGGCTCCTAGGCTGGTGGGAGAAGAGTTGGAGTTCCTTCCTTAAGTCCTCTAACTAGAGTTGATGTAGCCCCTGGGAGAACGTCTGAACCATCCACTCCATTTCCATTTTCCTTTACCTACAAGAACTAGTCTACACATGCCCTAAGCAATGGGTAGCTCTTTTCAGCTTGGCAAATAGCTTCTGGGAGCAGGAAGGAGATTCCCCACGATGCAATGCAGTCTGAGCATACTGGTTGCTGTAACCTAAGGAGTAGGGGGCATTAGATTTCCTGATACAGGTCTGTCCCACTCTAGTTCTTAGGGGCCCTCCTTTCCCTCTTCTTTTTCCTCCCATTCTCTGTTCCACAGTCACCCTTTAAGAAATCTATTCTTTCCTGAGAACAGCTGCTAACTCTTTGAAGATTATTCTCTGAAAGTCTTTTTCTAATCTGTTATATGTTTTCTACTACTGAATTAAAAAAGAAATACTTGAATCTTGTCATACCATTCTGTGATATAGATACACAGTAATGTTATTTCAAACTACATGCATCAGCAGAATGTGCCTGTCATGGTTGCAGAGTAGACCTGGCAAGGGATGCAGAAAGAGAAGGGCAGGTTGATTATGTGGGACTCTTGCCCCGTCATCATGGACTCAGTCCAGTCATGAGGAACAAGCCCTACTACTATAAGGTATACAAACTATCTGACCAGTGTCCTTCAAAAGTGCCAAGCTTAGAGTAGACAAGCAAAAATCAAAGGACCTATCATAGGCTAGAGGAAACTCAACTGTGACAATTAACTGCTATATGGGGTCCAGGGTTAGCTCCTAGACCAGAAAAATGAACACCCCTCTGGAAATGTTGGTACAGTCTAAGTTTAGGGATTGGTAAACTAAGACAGCTTAGTTGGTATAGTGTTATTATGCAAGCATAGTTTGGGCCCCCAGCACCTACATAAAAGGCCAAGCCCAGTGCTCTATAATCCCAGTACTGAGGCAGCAGAGACAGGCTGAAGCTCACTAGCCAGCCAGCCTTGCCGAATTGATCAACTCTGGCATCAGTGAGAGACCCTGTCTCAAAAAATATGGTGGAGTTAGAGAAAACCCTTGCCATCATTCTCTGGGCCTCTATAGGCACACAAACACACACACAAAGTCTAAGGTTTAGTTAATACCTGCCACTGCAACCCCTAGATACAGGGGTTGTGGGATTGTAAAGGCTAAGGCTTAGTTAATACCTGCCGCTACAACCCCTAGATACAGGGATATGTGATTGTAAAGGCTAAGGTTTAGTTAATACCTGCCGCTGCAACTCCTAGATACAGGGATATGTGATTGTAAAGGCTAAGGCTTAGTTAATACCTGCCGCTGCAACTCCTAGATACAGGGATATGTGATTGTAAAGGCTAAGGCTTAGTTAATACCTGCCGCTGCAACCCCTAGATACAGGGGTATGTGATTGTAAAGGCTAAGGCTTAGTTAATACCTGCCGCTGCAACCCCTAGATACAGGGGTATGGGATTGTAAAGGCTAAGGCTTAGTTAATACCTGCCGCTGCAACCCCTAGATACAGGGGTATGGGATTGTAAAGGCTAAGGCTTAGTTAATACCTGCCGCTGCAACCCCTAGATACAGGGGTATGTGATTGTAAAGGCTAAGGTTTAGTTAATACCTGCCGCTACAACCCCTAGATACAGGGGATATGTGATTGTAAAGGC